>BRDA01003587.1:48069-60038 GCA_036984385.1 Crenuchus spilurus
TATATATATATATATATATATATATATAATATTACTCGTTATTGCAAAACGTTAAAACAAATCTCTGAGCGAGTAATATATAATACCAGTGTCACATTACTTAGCATTAAACATTAAAGTTTATAAAGTAGCATTAGTGATGAACATTTTCAGATTGATTTACCCAGGGATGCTGTACTGTCAGCTCGAAGGTAGAGTGATTCGTCACTTTTTTCGCACAAGGGACTACAGGTGTCATCTAATATGAAACATTTTCAAGTTTATGGAATGTATTTTAAGTGTTTTCCCCTTACGTAACGTTATTTTGCATAGTTTGTAGGTTGTATAGTTTTGGTAAGGGGGCGCTTTTTGTGTTCATTCACCAGTTTGATACCTTGCGCTCGCTCATTCTCGTTGTCTGTGAACAAGGTGCCGACTAATGATGGCAATTTTGATAATATTTCAGCCATCAAAGAAAGCTCTGTTTGAGTTTTAATCTGCTTTCAAGAGACTCTTTGTCGTGGTGGGCTGTATGCTTGACCAGCCATTCTTGCTTAGCTGTACAGCCACTTTAAGAACTGCAGGTGCTGAGATCAGAGGACTACAGCTACTTGGAGTGACAGGCAGTTTTCATGCATGGGAGAAATATTTTTGAGCACTGACTTAGCCAAAGGATATTTGAGTGTATATGTAAGGACTAATTCTTTAAGTGTCATATTACCTGTAATGCATATAAAATACATGATATTTAAAACTGTTGTGTTAATTTTTTCACAATATTGTCATTTTTGGAGCTACACTAGTATATACAACTTGGAAAATAGTTTCAGTATAACACATGCCTTGAAAATAAAATTCATGGCTGGTCACAACTGAGTAAGGAATGGGATCATGGCCACACATTTGTTATGGCATGTCACCAGATGGGCTACTTACATTTTTTTACATGGTAATATACCCGTAGAAACATATTCTGATAATAAGTGAATATTTAAAATAAAAGCATCAACAAAGGTGTTCAGATGCAAGTCCATCATTAAAAAAGACATTTCATCTGTATCAGTTAATGTTGTCATCTTAAGTTAGTATGACATTAGATGTCCGAGTGAAACAGTATTTCTGAAAGACAAACTAAACAAGAATAAGCAATAATAAGTGATGATTGAAAACTCAAAAGGGTACCAGGGTAGCAAGCATGAAGAGCATAATAGTGGATGATTATGTCCACACTGGCAAATCCCAGCACAGATCTTGATTTGGCATCTGTACTGACATGCTGTCAGTGAGGCATGAAATGTAGCAGAGTAACACTCACCAGCATCTAGTGAGGTACTCAGTTTAGTTCAGAATCAATAGAAAAGCATTTGTAGATGTGACAGAATTGTGTTATTTATGAGAAGTCTTACTATCTTATTGTATTACTAGTTACACAATTAATAGGTTGCACATTTATTTTCTCTAAATTAATATAATTCATACAGCTGTTTTCTATCATGTATAAGTAAAAAAAAAAGTTTATGAAATGACATAAAATATACTATTGTGAATTCCTAGTAAACGCTACTAAAACTGCATAATTTTTTAGAAAAGCAATATAAAATGTGTGCAATAAACTGTAGAAATCCTTCTTTAAAGCAGAGTAATATTTACTAAATTAACACGTATGTTATACATTGATCAATCAGACAATCCTCTGCTTTAGCACTGATACCAACGTAAGTCCCAGAGAAGTCTCCTAGTTCAACAGAAAGATTAATGCCAATTGTTTGGCTAATGGTTTGCAATGGACCCTTCATATCATGCAGGCAGGCGAGACTGGACTGTTCTTGCCCAGCCAAGTGGAGATCAAAACCTGGATGGGGGGAAGGCGACGACTCACCTGTGTCCACCTGGGGCTCTGGCATCAATAAGTCTGTCATCCCCTCCGATATTGGCTGCAGTAATGGCACTGGGCGATTAGGGCCACTTCCCTAGGTATTAACTGCATCTCTCATCCTCTGAGACCTAGGCCAAACCAAGGCGAACAAAGGCCTCATCTGTAGCCTCAGAGAGTAGATGGACAGGGGTTGAGAGGGTTTTAAAATGAAGGGCCTCTGAATGACTGAAGGCTTTGGCAAAGAGTACACTTGGAGTGAAACTGCCAGCTTCAGCGGCTGCTTCACAGAATACACTTTTGTCCCTCACAAATGTTCAGGTAAGAGGAGACAGACATATTGGAAAGTCCTTTCTCTCTTCTCTTTTCTTGCAGAGCCTCAGTTTTGATGGTCAAGTGAACTGTGAGAACAGATTTGCCAGGGGGCATCAGTCTGAGAGGGCTGAAAAGACAGAGAAATTGAGGCAGGAACATCTGTAGGGATCTGAAGAGGATCAGCTGAATCTGTGGATTTAGGTTGACCCTAGGCAAGGAGCAGCAGACCATAGGAGGGATGAAGGAGACATGAAGGTTATGTTCAACTCAGTCTATCTCATTCACCTGTGACCTGTGCAAATATTGACCAAACTAGATACACACGGGTGCTTTAACAGTGAGTGGGTAAAACCTCCATCATCATAAAATCATAGAAGAAAGAAGAAACAAAAAGTAAAATATATTTCATCCTTCATTTAAAATTAGAGCTTTGATTTAGGGACTCTAGTCTCCAGGTACTTCTTGTTCACAAAATGGAGCACTTGAAAGGTGGTGCCAGGACTCACTTGGGCATAAGACAGAAATAACAATGGTCAAACAAAAGCAATCATTTCTGGATTAAACTTAAGCGTCCCCACCTGCCTTACAAGACCATGTCTTTCATCTAAATTCCAGAGCTCTATGTCTTACCTCCAGTTTGTGTCTGTTATTTCCGGACAAAAGCACACTGAATCTTAGGAATTGTTGTCTCAGTCTCCAGTGAAATGACTAGTAAAGCAAACAAGAGATTACACACAAGGACAGTGGAGCCTGTGAGAACTAGAAACAAAAGTACCAGGGGAACAGCAATCACATTATGGGTCATAAAGTCTCTCATAATCAAAGATTCCCTGTTGTTGCAGTGTTTTTCTTGAGAGGAACTACCTAGAATTGACAGTGATCATTGACAGACAATTTGTTGGTGTGATTTTATTGAATTTGTAATGTTGGTGTGGGAAGAGGAGAGGCTAATTGAAAAAATATATATTTATAGCAAACACTACAATGTCTCTATTAGCAGGCAGCTGAAAGTGTTTTTAATATTTATCCAGGCTCTCTATTCAATTAGAAGCATAATTTGATCAACATTACAGTCAAGAAAGAGGCTACATAAACATTTTCCAGAGTCTATCGAAATTGGTAATAGCCTAAATGTTACAGTATCTATACATATTGCAATATATAGTCTTTTTCAAATTCACTTAAAAGAAAGACAGAAAGATTTAAGAATACGTTTTCAGCTGAGAGCATTCAGTAAGGCCTGCTCCATTTATGTTGTTACTGCCACAAGTCCAGTAAATTAGTCTTTCCTTTAGTTCAAGCTATATATTTCAAAATTGTAGCATGAGAATCCTACCCAGCCTCTAAATAATTACAAAAGCACATTTCAAGAAGACTTTGTGTTTCAATATTAACTCGGTGCTGGTCATCTAAGCCTAGGCCTGCTCTATCTTCTGTTAAGTCTTCACACATTTCCATGCTGACCCAGAGTGTCTGCTTATAGTCTAGCCAGGATTTAGAAGAATGCAAACTATGTGCTATTAGATTCCACACTACCATGTACAGTCTTCTGTCTATCCCTCATGCTTTGATTTAATTAATTTGAAGAAAGTAACATTTCCTGCTTGTTGAACAGATTTGCATATTAGCAGCTGCATTTAATTTGATTCTCTTCCACTCAAATTATTAGGACAATGTAGATTAACAAATTCAGTCTGAGGCATTCTGAACATATTACAAGCCGTGTTCCAAGCATAAATATGACAGATTACATTTGTTTTCACAGCTGTATGAACACAAAAATCACTTTCATATGTTATCCTAGCACAGATTTGATACAGCTATATGACTGCAATGAGCATTGTCAGGTCAGAGCCCAGAAGTTTATTTATTTATTATTTGTATGGGCAATGAGGGCAAAAAAGCGCAAACTCAGGTTTGCACCATTAAACATTTCCTTCATTAATAATTAATCACAGAGGAACAGTCATGTACAAATCTTTGTGTTTTATATTAGATGAGTCATATATTTACCCACTGTTTGCAAAAATACACTGAAAATGTTAACAAATTATATTTATCAACAGGCCACACAATGTGATGATGGGTAGACAGCTACATCCTTTGTGGTGAAGAGAGAGCGAGTAGACCACAGACATCAGCTTTTGCCTGATTGCCAAAATCCACTGGTTCTCAAATTCAACAAACACTGCTTACATTTAGCAGAATATTGGTCACCTAGATAAACTGTATAAATAAAAAAATAAAAAAATAAAATTGCCAGTGTTTCATTGAGACCTGTTAGCAATATATTTTAAAGGCATTTGTTTCTAATGGAAATTAATAAACATATTGTGCATTAATCATAACAGCAATAATAAGTGCTCACTATAACAGAGGTGTACCTGCAGCTACACTAACTTTAATATACTCTGCACTAATCATTTAATGTCTTTTTAAAGCATAAAGTGTCAATGTAGCAGTCAATATTGCTGTCTGTAAACCATATTGTGTAGAGCTATAAAGACTAACTGATCTCTGATGACTTGTTGATTTATCTGATCACCAGACCTGAAATACACAGACACTGCAATACACCAGGACTAGATCTAAATTTTACAGTACATATAATTAATCCAAGTTTTTAAATGTCTGTTTAACACAGTTCTCTATAACTCTTCATTTCTAACTCAAAACAGATAAATATTTATTATATTTACATATCAAATATCTATTTACAGGATAACAAGCACATTATTTCATTCAAAGATGTGACTGACAGCATTTAATACTCAAACTGAATGCTAGGTCAGCCTATCTCATATTTGCTGTAAGGTGTTTTATGGCTATTTTAGACAATTTTGCTAAACATAACCAGCTAGCTATGCAAGTTAACTACCTAATTCTCAAATTCAGTATAATGGTTGTGGCTGGGGTCAGAGACATTTTGGCCTCACTTTTCTACTCGTGTCCCTGTGTCCAGGTTTATATATACACAATTTATGTGAAATACACAGACTTGGCTGCAAGAAATTGTGGGCAGCCTTATCCACGACACTTGGGGAGCAGGTGCCTTTCTCGAGTCATGATGTATCTGAGGGTTGAACTGGCAACCTTCTGGTCACAAGACCAGATTCCTAATCACCAGGCCATGGCTGCCGGATACATACAATGTCACCATCTTGTGTTGAGCCTATTAAGCGATTGTCTATCAAGAACTTATAAATAGTTGACCAGAGAAAGATGGGTCCCCCATGTGAGTCTGGATCCTCCGTAGGTTTCTTCAGCTCTGAGGGAGTCTTGCTGTTGACTTGCACACTGGGGCTTTGGTGTTTTGTTATTACTAACCCAGTAAAGCTGATTTGTGACATCAGTTGCAAAAAGTGGTGTATAAATAAATTTGACTTGACTTGAAATCTTAAGCGGGATTATCCCCCCTTAACATTAATTGAATATGTCAGTGAGCGCCAATGTTGACACCATTACTTTCCAGGTACCTTAGCTATTATAGCTAATGTTAGTGATTATTGATTGATTAGCACTTTTATTTAACTTTACTAGGCTTTTATTTGATTCATGATTTGAATTACAATGAAAATCTGACTTACTCATCATGCATCTTCATTTCCTTGGTCCTACTACCCATAGAGTTCATATCCAACACACCTTTGTGATATTAAGATGACCCCTGCATTACCTGGATCAGATGTCTTAGATTAAGGTTACTGTAGTTAAACTCTCCAGGGTGGTTGATCTCCAGACCAGGATTGACACAGTGTTAGACATGATATACATATAAAAAAAATTTGGCATAAGAATGAGAGTTGTAACACAATTACAGTAGATATATATTTTTATTTATTCATTTTACTCAACCTAAACTTGACATAACTCCAAAACTTACATTTTCATCACTGACTAAACTTACTTTTCTAACTTTCAACAATCAACAGATTTTTTGGTGTAAAATCCTTCCTTTATTGCACTTTTGCTCTTTAGACCTTGAGTGTTTATCTGACAACTTTATCAGTTTGCCTCTTCTGAGCCATAGCCACTCTTTCCCCAACTAATAACAAACCAATCAATACATAGACCACATTTAATGTCTTCATTTCTCTGCACTACCTTGGGAGCTGACCTTTCATGGGCAGACTCAAAAGTGCTCTAAGTGAAAAATTAGTTTGAGGTTATGTCCTGCCCTTTGCATGGACCCTGGAAAGGTTGACCAATATTATAAGATACCTTGACAACAATTCCCCACATCATCCCTCAGGCATTTCATTGTTCAGAAGATTTTATGACTTACTAAAGACATATTGAAAGATGTATCTGTTTTGTCTCAAATGGCTGTTGACATTATATTTTTAAGTTCCCATCACACCAACAATGTTCCCATAATTTTTCAACAAAGATTAGATGATTTGAGTGTTTACCCTCTGGCCCTCTGGCCCTGTGGCACTGAGGCTGTTTTCTTAGAAATTATTGCTTTGAATATGGATCATCAAGTAAATATAAACAGCTTAGGCTGAGAACTTTGTTGTTCTTTTTGACATAGTGTACCATTTTGTTCATATTATTGCATTATATTACCAATCTTTGAACAGCTTTCTTATGTTCACTTCACATGGTCTCTAAAAGCTTTATATTGAGGGCACAAGGTCACCCACCCAATCAATACAGAGATATTAAGCTATGAGAGGACACATTAATTGAAGTAGATAAAAAGAGACACCCATTATTTTTTATTTTTGTTTTAAGTTTACAGTACATGTAGATGTATGTACAATTTAAAAGAAAACTGCAGGCATGGAGAAGAAAAATAAATTTTTATTTATGAGTCTCACATACATGCATCATACTTCAAGTATGCACTGCAAAAAGTAAAATCAAGAAAATCTTGAAAATCAACAATAGGTCTTGTTTTTTTCATCTAACAATAGCTGACTTTTTTAAGGACTTTCTAAAATGAAATAAGACATTTATTTTATATTACTGAAAGTTTTAGAGGCTCTCTGGTGTAACCTTACTTAATTTAAGAATACATTGTTCTAAAAACTAAAAACTAGAAATGCAAGATATAATATATTTTCCAATAAAACTGATTACACCTTATGTGACAAAGTATTTTATTGAGATTATTTTGTTTGCAATTGTGGCAGAGTGCATTGTTTCTACAGGTGCTGGTCATAAAAATATAATATCATGAAAAAGTTTATTTATTTCAGTAATTCCATTCAAAATGTGAAACTTGTGTATTATATTACAGTGGTAACCCTACTTACGACTTTAATCCGTGCAGGAGCTGAGCTCATTAGGTGGATGCATTTTCCCCATAAGAATACATGTAAAACTGATTAATCCGTGTCAGCCGGTCAATATACAGTATACTTTAATATGCTAAATAATGTGTTTATATGGGTTTTTTAAAACATAAACGTGACGATGATGATGCTCGTGTAGGCTGGCCGCTAATGAGAGGGACACCGACGGTGCTCGTGTAGGCTGGCCGCTGAGGAGAGGGAGACCGACGGTGCTCATGTAGGCTGGCGGCTAAGGAGGAGAGGCGTATGTGTATGACATGGTTACACTTATCATATGAAAAGTAAAATTTATCTAACTTTCTTGTTCACTACCTTTTGCTACCTTAGCGTCGCTTTAAACAGGCACTTTTACTGACCTCTTCTTCTCTGTTAGCATCTAGGAGATGCTACGACAGCAGCGCCCCTAGCGGTTTGGCATACTTGAAGAAATTTACTGAGTAATTAAATATAAAGCTACTCGTTACTTGGAATTTTATTCGTTACCTGGAACAAAAATATTCTGAGATCTCGACTCGTTACCTGGAATACTCGTTGGTAGGGATGCTCGTAAGTAGGGTTACCACTGTAATTCATTACACACAGACTGATATATTTCAAAGGTTAAGACACAAAAGCTCATTGCTAAAGAGGCTGGCTGTTCACAGAGCTCTGTGTCCTAACATATTAATAGAGAGGTGAAGGGAAGGAAAAGATGTGGTAGAAAAAGTGTACAAGCAATAGGGATAACTGCACCCTGGAGAGAATTGTGAAACAAAACCAATACAAAAATGTGGGTGAGATTCACAAAGAGTGGACTGCCAGCTGGAGTCAGTGCTTCAAGAACTACCACGCACAGACGTATGCAAGACATGGGTTTCAGCTGTTGCATTCCTTGTCAAGCCACTTTTGAACAAGAGAGTGTCAGAATCGTCTCACCTGGGCTAAAGACAAAAAGGACTGGACTGCTGCTGAGTGGTCTGAAGTTATGTTCTCTGATGAAAGTAAATTTTTCATTTCCTTTAGAAATCAAGGTCCCAGAGTCTGGAGGAAAAGAGGAGAGGCACCGAATCCATGTTGCTTGAGGTCCAGTGTAAAGTTTCCACAGTCAGTGATATTTTAAGGTGCCATTTTATCTGCTGGTATTGGTCCATTGTGTTTTCTGAGTTCCTAAATCAATGCAGCTGTCTACAAGGATGTTTTAGAGCACTTCATGCTTCCTGCTGCTGACCAACTTTACAGAGATGCAGATTAAAATTTTCAACAGGATTTGACACCTGCACACAGTGGCAACTGCACACCTACACACATTTTTCATCAGTTTCTTTTGAGAGTGTTTGTTACCAAAAGTCAAAAATTTCTTCTCATCTGACCAAAGAACATGGTTCCAATGAAAGTTCCTGTAGTGTTTAGCAAACTGCAGGTGCTTACTTTTGTGGTTAGAAGACAGTAAATGTTTGATTATATCATGTTGAAATATGGCATGTTTGGATTACTTCCTGGCATATTTTCACTGTATTTGGCTTGCACTTGTAATGACTAGTTCAACTTTGATAAAGCAAGTATAATAACTGCCAGAGGTGTCAAGTAACGAAGTACAAATACTTTGTTACTATACTTAAGTATAAATTTTGTTTATTTATACTTTACTGAGTAATTATTTTCAGACGACTTTTTACTTCTACTTACTTACATTTTCATGCAATTATTGGTACTTTCTACTCCTTACATTTTAAAAACAGCCTCGTTATTTCTACGTATTTCATTTCGGTTTGTCATCATTCAAAAAACATCCTGTCCAGACAAACTGCGCCATCCAGAAAGGGTGAATTTGATTGTGGTTGGACGAGAAGTATAAACAAATACCATTCTGATACCCTATTGGTACCTGCACGTCACGTGTCTCATCACTCTCCAGTAAGCTCAGTACCGCACCGCAGTGCTTTAAGGCAGTACTTGAAGTAACTCGTGCTTGTGGATCCAGTATCCTCCAAAAGCAACAGAAAGAGATGAAGTGTAGTCCTCAAACACGTTTATTCTGTCTTGTTTTTCAAACAATTCCGTTTGTATTGTTTTTACCAGGATAACAAACAAAGGAATAAATAAAAAATGTTGCTTAGCATAACAGACGACGGTAAAAAAAACTGCTACCTTAAAATACTGCCCTGATCTCCTCAGGGGAAAGTAATGGAGCACAGAGTAAGTTGCCATCAAGGAAACCAATTTGATTGCCAGAAAAATAAAGGATTTACCCTAAATACTAAAACAGTGCGCCTAAATAACCTAGAAGAACATAAAACACAAAATAGCAATATAATTGCTATTAAATATACAAAATGGCTCTTACATTACTAAAATGTTTTCATTTTCAAGGGGCATATATGCAGCTGAAACAGTAGCCAGTACATCCCAAAAAATTCAACATTACCATTTTAATATAACATTATAGTCATTACAGCTTTTAGAAAAAAAATATTTTGGGGGTGGGGTAGTGCACTATATGCCCCTGTTGCACAGCCTAAGTTTTGGCATTTGTTTTCCTTACATTACTTTTACTTTTATACTTTAGGTAGTTTTGAAACCAGAACTTTTGTACTTTTACTTGAGTAAAAAGCTTAAGTTGATACTTCGACTTCTATAAAAGTCTTTTTAAACCCTAGTATCTATACTTCTACCTGAGTAATGAATGTGAATACTTTTGACACCTTTGATAACTACACATTGTAAAGACATGAACACTTCAAACCCTTGAGAACATACAGTGTCTTGGAGACTCTGAGGTGACCCGTAGTCTGAGAAATGCTGATTAGTTTGGAGAACTCACATTTTTTTGCTTTCCCCTTGGTAACCTCCAGACTGGAATGTGTGTGTGTGTGGGTGACTGAGGAGACAAATTCAGAGGTCCAAAGAAAATCTTCAGCATGGTGCCTTCTTGACAGCGCCAAACAGGTTTACACTAACCCCCCCACTCCACCACCACCAGATGTTTTGACATAACCATGCTCCTGTCCCAAGTAATGCCCTGCAAGTTTAGATGGGGATCCATCCTAAACGTACAAACAGGAGGGAAGTATGCTGTAGACCCTGTAGAAGGTCTGAGATGGGTGTGTAATTACAATAGGCCAAAAGATTTTTGTCTGTTTCACAGTGCGGTGCAAAAATGTCCAGGAGTGACAGAGGTCAAATACTTGCATAATTGTTTATGAACAAAGGTCATATATTAAATTACATTTTCACTCAATCCACTTGATTGTATATGAACATGGTATAAGTTTCATCAGAACAAGTTATTCATTATTGTCTATATGAATATTCAACCTACTTCTTGAAACTTAATTTTAATCTGATTTGCAGATTACATACATTTTGTATGTAATTACATACTGAAACTTCACTTTTATTCACTGTTGGTGATAGAATGTTGTTTTTAAAAAATACACTAATAAAATAAATTTTTAGCAAGTGAAAATTAGTATATTTTTAAAGAATAATGTCAAAATATTCAGTCTTTTTCTAGATGTCAACTTATTTTATGTGGTATTCCAATGTGAAATTCTCCTATCAAAAGATAATTTTATTTGTTGAAAGAAAGTAGAAATATTTCCCAGTGTAGCATTTTAAAGTAAGAATACATAGGTTGTATTATAATAGAACATACTACTATATATAAGTTGAAACTCCTTTTTGCAACAAACTTGCAATAAACTTGCACTAACTGGTGGGTAGTTAGTAGAGGTGTAAAAAATAACCGATTTGAATCGGAAGACCGATTTTGAACATTTGGTGAGACGACATGAGGAAAGTGGTGATGAGGACACTAGCACCGTTAGCCCAAAGAAACGGCATAACAAACACAGAAAAACAGGACTTCTTCCAGCCAAAACTTGACCACAACTCAGGTAGAGCCAAAGTAATAACGGCTTCAATAACTGGTTCATTGTCAAAGATTTAAGACCATACTGTGTGGTGGAGAATGAGGGCTTTGGAGACTTGTTTAAAACATTGGAGCCCCGGTACCATCCCAACGCGACAGTATTTTACTGATTCTGAATTCACATGTCAAATACAACTATACTAGTTCTCTAGTATTTCATTTATCTATTTGAATACAAAAACACGTTTTTAGTATTAACTTATGTTGAATCATAATGTAAATTATCTATTTTAAACAAGTAACTCATATTATTTCCTACCCGATTATATTGAACCGAATCGTATCGAAATCCTCCCCAATCGAATCGAACCAAATCGAATCGGTCCAATTTAAAATAATTCGTTTCTGAATCGTATCGTGCTGCATGAATCGAGATACATATTGGATCGTCATTTATTGGACAGATACCAGTGGTGGACAGTAACGAAGTAAATGTAATTCGTTACTGTACTTAAGTAACATTTCCATGTATCTGTACTTGACTTAAGTACTTTTACTTGGTAAGACTTTATACTTTTACTTCACTACATTTGAAAGCAAAACTTTTTACTTTTCACTTCGTTACATTTACAGAAACATCTCGTTCCTTTTT
>BRDA01003588.1:0-10740 GCA_036984385.1 Crenuchus spilurus
AATAAATTATTGACATTTGCCATCTCCACATCATTGCATTCAGTTTTTATTCACAATTTGTTTAGTGTTCCAACTTTTTTGGAATCCGGTTTGTACATGTCTAGCCTATGCATGTTTCATGTTAATAGGATTAGACATAAACTATAATAAGATGTAATAAAAGAAAATGTAATCCTTTTATAAACATTGGTCATAGATTGTAACTGTGCGTAAAGAGCTCATTCATAGTATCTATCAAAAGATTTGACAGTGTATTCAACAATTAAATGGACCATATAATGGAAAAATTTATGTTCTTGTCACGCCTCTTACTCCGACCTTACTGTTACCTTGCCAGTGTGACAGTTCTTCCCTTTTTCAAATTTCTAAATCCATACCCTCTGTATATGGAAATTTAGGCATTTACTGTAAATATATCTCTCTCAGCATCCTTCCTATTCAGACTTGGCTACTTTATACTGTAGCTAGTCAGAAATCTTCTACATATATCAATAATAAAATATGTAAGTGCATAGATTGCCTTTGTAATTGATTTAAATATGTATGTCTAGTTTAAGTATCTTTCATGTAAATAGCATTGACAGACTTGTAGATATACAATCAAATGTAAAGAATTAAAATTTAATTATTTTAAAAATGTATTATTATGTAAACACTGGCCATAGATAGTGACTATACTGTATGTAATGAGTTAAAGAGTTCACTTACTTATCCCTAAATTATGAAATATGAACTGTCTGATCATATAATTGTGTAGGACTGTATTTATTTTTTGATTGTATGCTGGAGTATTATGTACTCTCTAAACTGTAGTTAGGTATGTTATAATAATGAAATATGAAGTGATGATTAATTGCCATATAAAATTGTGATTAATTGCATGCAACTAGTAAAGTATAGACATAAAGTGACAAAACAGACTCATTAGTCTGCTCTTGCATCCTAGCTGTCAATACTTAGCAGCTGTCACCTGACAACAGACAGAGCTTGAACTCAAAACAGCATAACTTACTGCTGATCTACTAGCATGTAAAAGCACCAGGTAATTTTTTTTTTTAAATAAATGAGTTTTTGCCTTTCTTTGATTTATGTATTTGAAGTGATATTTACATTTACATTTACAGCATTTAGCAGATGCTCTTATCCAGAGTGACGTACAACAGTGCTTTGTTTCCATACAGAGAATTATCTCAGCTAGAACAGACAGGTTGGAGTCCAAACAACTCTTCAGTTCAGACACCATCGGAAGAAAACCATTACTAATATCTAGAAAGAAGCAAGGATACACAATTATACACAATAAGAGCAAAACAATGCATTACAATAAGAGATGTAAACTAGTGCTCGCTTAAGTGTTCAACATAGAGATTGGTGCAACTCTTTGTTTTCAGGTAATTATATACAATGATCACAGGTCTAAGTGTAATGTCATTTTTGCACGCATATGTGATCGAAGCTAATGTAATATAGAATTAAAGTCACTCAAAGACATTTTAGCAAGGCACCACAGAATGCAAAATTTTTACTATTTATTTTACGGTATTTATTTTTATGGTACTTAGATTTCTCAACAGAGTTTTGAAAGTAGAAGTAATAAAATATGGACACTTTGCTATATGCTACAGGCAAGTCCATCCAAAAAGCCTCTGGCTGCCTCTCATCAACAGACCTGATGGTCTGCTGAACTGATCGTAATAGAAGCCAAACAGAATGGGCTCAAAGCTGTTTTGGTAGAGGTCCAGAGAATTGCTGTGAGTGGGAGAAATGAACCCCTCTGACTCACACAGACACCAGACCCAGGATATGAACTCAGAACTATCTGAGAATTTCTGGACTTGTGGTAAAGTTTAATAATGTGGAAATCCATGCAGAGACTCTGCTAAGAACCTATAATCAGCAACTTCCTTCTCAACACTGGATATAAATAAATTGGTTAAAGAATCATGCTTATTATTTTTGACTTGTTCTTACTGAAACTTTGTATTTAGCAGTGTAGGACACAAGAATCCTAGACTTTTTGTTCTCATTAGTATTCTGCACTTGTTTACAATTACTGACTGGCCTCACAGGTTGAGCGCACACACATACCTGAAATAATACAGCATGCCTGCTAATCTGTAAATGACTTAACACAGGCTGAAAACAAAGGTAGCCTTGTGTACAGTGTAAGGAGATTTACATTTTTCCTCACAACAGGAGTCAACATTGGTATCAGCTGTAAATTTGAGCAGAGCTACTGCCAGCCCAATACAACCCAGCCTTAACTCTGGACTCATTTACCTGTAGCTCATATTGTGTTTTCCATAAGGCCTGAGCTCTAATGGGGTTGTTGCAGGCCAAAATCTCTTTAGTGGCTCCAAAACTCCTTAGTACGCACATTTTCCACATGCAAAGTAACTATGGGAATGTATGTCCCCACCCGATTTTGTTCATTTGTTACTTATAATTTTCTTAACGTTAAAGCTGTAGATTCATAATACAATGCATGTCCAAATGTTTGTGGACACCACTTCTAATGGATGCATTCAACTATTTTAAAATGCACCCACTGCACAGATGTGAAAACACACACAGCTTGTCTAGTCCATGTAGAAAAGCACTAAAAACAGAATAAGACTCTCTGGAGCAATGTGCCTAATGCCAGGTTTGAGCTCAGTGATTCTCTGGAATGATGGAGCTCCCTCCAATACTTTTGTGATGAGTTGGGATTGAGGATGGGTTGTCATCATCCAACATGCTTCACTAACTCTCTCTTGTCACTGAATGCAATCAGATCCTCACTGCTATTCTCCAAAATCTAGTATAAAGCTTTCCGGACAGTAGAGACAGTTAACAGTGGTGCTTGAAAGTTTATGACTCCTTTAGAATGTTCTATATTTCTGCATAAATTTTACTTAAAATATCATATTTTCACATGGACAGCCAATATAACATATTTGTGAGAGGCAAAAGTTTGTGAAATTTGCTTTCAGTATCTGGTGTGACACCCCTTCGCAGCAATAACTGCAACTAAATGTTTTTGTAACTGTTCTTTATCCATTCTGTGATAGAACGACTTGTGTGTTTAGGGTCGTTGTCTTGCTGCATGACCCACCTTCTCTTGAGATTCAGTTCATGGACAGATGTCCTGACATTTTCTTTAGAATTCTCTGATATAATTCAGAATTCATTGTTCCATCAATGATGGCAAGCCATCCTGGCCCAGATGCAGCAAAACAGGCCCAAACCATGATACTACCACCACCATGTAGACATGGTGTTTATGCTGGAATTCAGTGTTTTCCTTTCTCCAAACATAACACTTTTCATTTAAAGCAAAAAGTTCTATTTTGGTCTCATCCATCCACAAAACATTCTTCCAATAGTCTTCTGGCTTGTCTACACGATCATTAGCAAACTGCAGATAAGCAGCAATACTTGTGTGTTTAGGGTCATTTGTTCTGTTTTTGGAGAGCAGTGGCTTTCTCTTTGCAACCCTCCCGTGCACACCATTGTTGTTCAGTGTGCTCCTGATGGTGGACTCATGAACATTAACATTAGCCAATGTGAGAGAGGCCTTTTGTTTGTGCGATGATACACTTCCACAAACATGTGTTGGGAAGAACAGACTTTGATAGATCCCTGTTCTTTAAATAAAACCGGGTGCCCACTCACACCTGATTGTCATGCCATTGATTGAAAACACCTGACTCAAATTTCACCTTCAAATTAATTGCTAATCCTAGAGGTTCACATACTTTTGCCTCTCACAAATATGTCATGTTGGATCATTTTCCTCACATTTACAGTTACATTTGATTGCTTATACTCCTCTAGCTGATTCTTTTCACTGGGAATGGTGACCTTTGGCGTTGCTCCAGAGCATCCTATTTTATTGGAATGTTTTTCTTTGCTTATCATATAAGCTGTGTACTTGGAGTTTGATGCCTGTGTCAGCAGTGGGTGCACCTTAAACTAACTAAATTCACTAAATACACTGCTCAAAAAAATAAAGGGAACACTTAAACAACACAATGTAACTCCAAGTTAACCACACTTCTGTGAAACCAACCTGTCCAGTTAGGAAGCAACACTGATTGTGCATCAATTTTACCTGCTGTTGTGCAAATGGAACATACAACAGGTAGAAATGAGAGACAATTAGCAAGACAGCCCCTATACAGGAGTGGTTCTGCAGGTGGTGACCATAGACCTTCTCTCTGTTCTCATCCTTTCTGGCTAATATTTTGGTCACTTTTGCATTTTGTCAGTTCTCTCACCATAGAGGTAGCATGAGGCGATGTCTACAACCCACAGAAGTTGCTCAGGTAGTGCAGCTCATCCAGGATGGCACATCAATGCAAGCTGTGTCTGTCAGCACAGTGTCCAGAGCATGGAGCGGATACCAGGAGACAGGCCAGTACACCAGGAGACATGGAGGTGGCCGTAGGAGGGCAACAACCCAGCAGCAGGACCGCTACCTCCTCCTTTGTGCAGAACAGGAGGAACAGGAGGAACAGGAGGAGCAGAGCCAGAGCCCTGAAAATGACCTCCAGCAGGTCACTAATATCCATGTTTCTACTCAAACTGTCAGAAACAAACTCCATGAGGGTGGTATGAGATTTTGAGTATGATTCCAAATCCAGACCTCCAAGGGGTAATAAATTTGATTTACATTGATCATTTTTATGTAATAAATAAAGATTTTCAACTGGAATATTTTATTCATTGAGATCTAGGATGTGTTATTTTAGTGTTCCCTTTATTTTTTTGAGCAGTGTACAAAGACATCTGATACATATACAGTATATTAACAATATTTTAGTTTCTATTGTTTTATATTGTATTGTTATCATGCCAAAACCACTTTCTTTCATGTTTAATCAGACTGTGTGCTTTGTTGTCACACTGTCATGGTTTTAATCTATCATAATGTCTTGTGACAGAGTAAGGGACTGCACAGCTGACCTCTGACACACATATTCATACTCAGTGTCTGCTGTGCAGTCAGGACCGTCTGCCTGATGTCAGGTCAATTTTCTCTATACGTGTGTATGTGCTACAGGCCTGCACCAATGGCCATTAATCATCTCATTTAGACTAGCTTATCAGTCAGACACGTATGAGTCTCTCAATGCACGTCCTGTTCAGAAAAATACATTATCCTTCCTGCATGGACATTTGTGATGAATAGCCTGAGCGCTGCTAGTTAATGTACTCCTCAGTGTCTGTGAAAGGGATGAAATGCTTTTCTCTGAAGGTCAAATACATCAGTATTTTTGCTTATTTGTGACTGCATTGCACATTTTTATAAATAAAGATGCCAAAAGGTTTCACTGTGTGATGTCACTGAAAAAAGATTTTAGTTCTGCTATAAAGAATCAGGAACAGGAGTGAGAGAATAATTTAATTTTAATTGACATTGGGATGTATGATACAGGTAAAAGAACAATGATTTGTAATATACAGTTTCATATGAAGGAATAGAATTCAGGTCAAGCCTGAAGCAATGGTGGTAAGGAAAATAGAGGAAGAAACCTTGAGAGGGTCAAAGTCTCAGTAAGGTCAACCCATCTTTCTCTAAACGATGCCAGATTAGAAGGACATTATTCACAGACCAATTCCTTCTAATATAAGAGATTGAATGAAGTATTAGAGTCTTTGGTGTCCAACCTAGGTCTTGCAGAATTCAGACTCTAGCAGATCCTGTTGGATAGGATGATGGCAGGGGCGGAGCTACTCACCTGGGCAACTGAACTTCAACCAACCTGGTGGTGGCAAGGAGGAAGGAGAGTGACGTTGATGCCTTGGCAGCTGGAAATCGACAGAGCAGAGACAAAATGCTTCCTTGTAAAGTCAGGTTATAGCTTGTGATTGGCAAGGAAGCCCAATGAATGAGTGATGTTGTGTAATTGCTTGAGGTAGGGAGTGAATGAAAGCAGAACCATTAAGTCTTTATTGCAGAACTTTAGCAAGGACTTATACATTGGTATAGAAGCTTTACATGGTCAGAAGGTTATTCAAACCTTTCAGTAGCTCTTCAAACAATATTTCTCAGGTATGGATCTTTCATTAACCAAAAGTGGTTAAAATTTTCTTATGGTTGCATCACAAGGAATATTGCCTCGCTTCAATCAAAACAGCTAATCATGAAGTGGAAACAATTCCTTCATATGTTTTATCCCTCACCTTGAATGGAGGTGGAATGCATCAAGAACCAGCTGGGGGTAGTCAGTGCAAAGGTTTCTGCTGTTATATTAGGCAGATTAACAAGGTAAAACCTCACTTGTATCCAGCCTACGGCACCCTCCAGCTCTGAAAGATTAACAGCCATGGGCCCATGCTGCCATGGTGCTACTACCATTCTTCTGAGCAGTGGAACAGTATCATTCTACCTACTACATTAAAGGAACACTAAGAAGTGCAGCTCTTTCACTTTAGAGATGGGGCTCTCGGTTTGGTGGGTGATGGTGGAATGTGCATGTAGGGTTCTTGGCATTTCAACTGCTGCAGGTAGGACTGAAATACATTCACTGGACACTTCATTAAGTACACATATCTATTTACACTCATTGTCCATTAAAACTCCACTGACCATGTAGGTGCACTTTGTAGTTGTACAGTTACAGACTGTAGTCCTACTGCTTCTCTGTATACTTTATTACACTCCTTTTACCTGTTCTACAATGATCAGGATTGTCACAAAGCAGGTATTATTTGGCTGGTAGATCATTCTTAGTACAGTGACACTGACATGGTGGTGGTGTGTTAGTGTGTGTTCTGCTGCAGTAGATTTTAAACATTATGTTATGTTCTATTAGACACTCCTACTTTGTTGGTCCATTCTGTAGATTAAGATTAAGATTCACCTTTTTAACAACGTGATTTGCACACAATGGAATTCAACCTCCACATCTAACCCATTTGTGCAGTGAAACACACACACATACTAGTGAACACACTAGGCTGTGAGTATTTGTGCCTGACGTGGATGGCAGCCCTTATCTACCAGCGTCCAGGGAGCAGTTAGGGGGTTAGGTGCTTTGCTCAAGGGCACTTCAGTCATGTCCTGTCTGGGGATTGAACCGCCAACCTTCTGGTCACAGGACCAGAGCCTTAACCATGCTGCCCACCTAGATGTAAAGTCAGAGACAGTAGCTCATCTGTTGCAGTTTGTGTTGATCCTCTAGTCCTTCATTGGTGGTCACGGGATGCTGTTGTTTGGGTAACTTTGGATGGTGTATTATTTTTACTCCAGCAGTAACACTGAGTGGTTTAAAAACTTCAGCAGCTCTGATGTGTCTGATTACCTCATACCAGCATAACACACACTAACATACCACCACCACATCAGTGTCACTGCAGGGCTGACAATGATCCACATACTAAATAATTAAAGCTCTGTGGTGGTCCTGTGGGTGTCCATACCACTGAAAATAGACTAATAAAGTATACAGAGAAACAGATGAACTACAGTCTGTAATTGTAGAACTACAAAGTGCACCTGTATAGTCAGTGGAGCTGATAAAATGGACAATGAGTGTAGATACAAAGTATGTGACCCTCATGAAGTGATTAGTTTCAATTAGTTTCAACCTCAATTAGTTATTGGTTATGCTAGTCATCCTTGTCATAATCACTGTGACTGGATTTTCTCGTTTTAATTATTCACTTTTAATTATCCTTCTTTGTTTGTTTCACAAAATGTCGGCATCTGTGTTTGACTGAACCAGTTAATATCAAAAGAGTTAGCAAACAATAATCATTTAATAATTAGAAGATTTCAGATGAATCACTCTTCATCATTTGAAATCTCCAGTGAAAATCTGATGTGGAAAATAAGCTTCCTGTTCAGCTTAACAGCTTTACTCGACTCAGCAGCCTTAGTCAGAAGAGAACAATAATAGAAAGCCTGTTTCTCAGACTCATACTACACAAATATCTCATCTTAGGTCAAAGTGAGGTCAATTTAAGATGCAGACATATTAAAAAAAATCTTAAGCACATAATTTATTATGAATTTGAGTTTGCTGCATGTTGCTCATCCACAGAGATTCCTCTTCCACTGCACTTCTTCTCTAAACATTACACTGTTGAGGGTGTTCTCCTTAAATCATTGAGAGGAATGGTCGTATTACTCATGCTTGCCTCCCTAAACAATCTCACAGGAGAGGTCATTGTCCCCTCAGGAGGACAATTTACATCCCTCTGACCTATGACTTTTTGTAACCATTAAAAGTAATAAATCATTCTTTTGGAAATAGATATTTATGTTACAAACAGATAGTGGGCAACTCATTTCATGTTTTTATGTCAGGTTAATGGTCAGAAATGTGTTTAACGATGTTTTAGTTGTGAACTTACTTCCTAGTCATAGGAGACTCATAAGAGTTCATTTGAAGGAAAAAAAATCTTTTAATTTTTCAGTGTCTGACATAATTTGAAAATGGCCATTGGTCTTTATGATGTGTGTAAATTTAATGATGAATGGACCAAAAAATGGATTTAAAAGACTTAGAAAAACATCTGGTTCCATTGATTTTCATTAAAAGCAAAGTATTTTTTTCCTTCTCCTGTAATGCGAATTCTTGTTGTTTTTACACTCCTCATTTATTTTCAAGAGTGAATGCTTTGTTATTCTATCACAGTATAGAAAGAGGAAATTGTAATCATTTTGATTGATTTTTTTAATTCAGCTGGAATGATATATCACAACATATCAATATTAACAATGTTTAGATTGATAAATGATTAGATCTTCCTGTAGGAAGTGTATTATTTAATGTGTTTAATAAAACACACTTATTCTGTGTTAAAGATGTTTTGAGGCCATTGAATTTGAAGCTGTGTGTCAAATCTGACATCTAGTGGCTGTGAGGGAAAAATGACTCAAATATTAACCACAGCACATATGCCATGTTTGAGCAAAAGCAGTTGAGCATTTGAATGTACACTACAAAATAAACAAACACTATTTAATTCATGACTACTGTTAAGTCTTGGTCTCATGGACAGCAGTACTGGTTGTGCTGCTCAGGACTTTAGGAGACTTAGATTAAAGAAGACCTAGCAATACTCTCAATACAACATTACCTACACTCTTACAAAGGGGGGTTCTTCAAGGGTTCTTCAGTATAGGAAATGGATCTGTACAGAACCATGAACACTCAAAGAACCCAAAGGGTTTTTTGCATGATGAAAGTGTTCTTCAGCTTGATGGGGAATGTGTTGTAGGTGGTTCTATACAGAAACCTTTTGAAAATGGTTCTTTAAAGGCACAGTATGTAATATTTCAGGTAATCTTTTAGCAGAATTTAATATAATCACTAATAAAAATGATTAAAAACACATCTAATCATTATAAACTAAGAAGTTGTTTGATTATTTTACCTTAGAATAAGCTGTTTATATCTACATTGGTCGTGGGTCGAACACCGACTGAGGCCGCCATGCTGCATCTCCATGTTTCTACAGTAGTTGGAAAAGGAAAAACGAGGCTAGCAAAACTGTTTGTGTTGTAATGACGAATTGGCCACTCAAATTCGATGCTTTGTTTTTGTTTTACCATTGGCTGACATAAAACAGGAGAAGAAGAAATGCACAAAGAAGCAAGAATAAAGGTTTTTTGGTTTATTTGTTAAGATAGCGGAACATTCTTATGCTCGTCAAGAAGAGAAACACAACTTCAGTCGTCAAAGAAACGAAAACATGATGAAACTTAGCTTCATAATCGTGTGCGCAGTATTTTTCCCCCATTCCACCTTAAATGGAATTATAGCGCATCGGAGCTGAACACTGCTGCAGCATTTAAGGTGGAACGGGAGATTCGCGCACTAGTTCGCGAGCTTAGCTAATATGAGCTCGTGTGAACTCTAATCGGCTGAAGTGCCTTCTTCAGAGCATGGAAAATGCAGAAAATATGTTCCGTCTGCATTGTAGCTATGATAATTTTACATACATTTCATAAATTTCTAATTAAAATTAATCTTACCACTTGACATATCACTAGCTCTAAAACTGCTATTAGACATCGCTTTCGGGAGTATCAAAGATATATGAGATCTTACGGCCACCGTAGAGACTCCTTCGTCTTTGGAAGGGAGGGGCTGTGGAAAAAGTCTTCAGTTGGTTGCAATATGGAAACTAAACCACTAGATGTCGCTGGAAACTACATACCGTACTGTGCCTTTAAGCACCAAAAATGGTTCCTCTATTATTACAAGCTTGACATGTAACCACAGCAGAACCCTTTTGGGGACTATTAAGAACCATTTTAAAAAGGTTCTATATATAACCATCTACAACACATTCCTCATCAATCTAAAGAACCCTTCATAATGGAAAGAACCTTTTATCCATGAGAAGGAGAGTTCTTTGAAGAACCCTTGATGAAGTAACTCTGGGTAGGATTGTCTGCTAAAAAAAAATATTTAATACCTTCAATGCTAACATTTAGTGAGATGTATTAGAGAGAAAAAATATCTGCTTCTAAGAAGTTTTTGACTCTGTCTGAAGATGATGGTTCACACATTACTGGATTCAGCAAATTCATATATCTGTTATCATGTTGAATAATGAAATTAATCCTAAGATAAATATATCAAGCAGTCATAAGAAAACATTATTTACCCTGTAATTCAATGGCATGAGAAGTGTTGGATCATGTCTGACTACAAACCGGATTCCAAAAAAGTTGGGACACTAAACAAATTGTGAATAAAAACTGAATGCAATGATGTGGAGATGGCAAATGTCAATATT
>BRDA01003589.1:0-44413 GCA_036984385.1 Crenuchus spilurus
ATCGACTAGTGTGGATATCTAAAGATATTAATCACCCAACTCAGTAATTATGTATCCATTATATTCCGCTTAATCCTGATCAGCACTGCAGTGAGTGCCCTACCCTCTTCTGTGTGCAGGGCATTACACTGTCTTACACTGCACACAGGACAGGACGCTAATCCATCACTGGGCACCCACACACATCAGGACAATTTAGAATACTCAGTTTACCTGACCTCCATGTTTTTCAACTGTGGAAATCAAGAGATTCTGGAGGAACCCCCACCCACAAACACACAGACACAGACACACACACACGAGGAGAACATGGAAACTCCACCCAGATGGGGACTCGAACCCAAGACCTCAGTGCTGAGAGTCAGATGTGTTAACCAACTATGAATAATCAATTTATCATTAATATATATTAGTAAGAATGAATGTATTATGTCTTGAAGTAAATAAATCTCATTAAAAGTGTTCTGTAGTTGTACAGGCTCCAACAGTTTATCCCCCATTAGCAAATAATTACGATAAGTTTTTATCAAAATAAAAAAAAAACTGAATAACTCAACTAAAATTTACTTTTTTCAAGAAATATGAAACTAAAGCTAAAGCACATTATTCAAGCTAAATGATATTAAACAAAACAGTAGTTTGTACATTAAGTAAAAACTGTTTTTTTGAAAAAAAAAGCTCGTTTTAAAGAACCCCTCAGATGAGCTCTGATATTTATTAGGATAACCACGCCCATCCCAATGCAGGAATGCAACAGAAACGTAGATCATTCAGATGTAGCTTTTATTGAACAGTCACATTTGGTTTTCAGGAACACATCAAGAAACTCAAAATAAACATTCACTGAACAGCATCTGCCAAAGGATATGACGGAGTGAAGTCCACCGCTGTAGAAAGAGGAGAATAGACAGACTGTGGTGGCTTCTCTGTGTACATATATACAGCATGTTTAAAGGTTCAGTCTGAATGGTCACTGTACACAGCTATCAGAGTAAGGCAATAACAATGAGCCGATGCCTGCCATATGTAAACCCCTCTCTGCCTTTCCTTTTTCATCCCTTCTTCACCAAAGGAGCGCACAGAAAGAGGACCACGTGCACTTGGTGGCGGAATATGACCGCTACAAATTTCTGAAAGCTAGGCTGAAGTTGCTGAAAAGGATGCTGGGAAACAGTGCACACTCCCACTGTGAGGTGGCCAGGTGAGGTTTGAGCCACCTGCGCTGAACTAGCTGAACTGGCTGCCATGCTAATATTGATTTGATGAAATAAATGATACGGACAACTGGCAGCTACTTTGATAATTATGTCAGCTGTGGCAAATTGTAATTATTAAAAAATGTATGTATGACCATGTTTAGTTGTTTTTTTTTTTTTTTTACCAAAGGCTAAAAGTTTGTGCAACTCAGGTATTTAAGCTATCATATCACAGTGACTGCTATAGAGAATGTTAAAATGACTCTCTAATCACCTCACTCTAATCTGAATTTGATATGAAACACAGTTTTTGGAGCTTATTTGTGTCGGTGCTGCATAGAGTGCAGTGCTACAGAATGCCCGCTGTTAGCTCGCTCTTATTTATGTGATAATGTAGAAGAACTGAACCTTCAGCATTTTTACTGTGAGCAGCCTTTTCTGGGCAGTTCAGCCTTTTCAGCTTTTTCTGGGCAGTTCTGCTGTCTTATGTTTTTTATCGCACAGAAAAAAATAAATGTTCTTTAACCCAGATTAGTGCTGTGTTTCAACAGTTTAACCATTTTGAAGCCTCTCAGAGTGCAGTCACAGATTACAATTATGAATATTCACTGAGACTTCGCTCAGCCAGCTTAGCTTGGATACTTCTGTTTGGCATTGATTTAACATCAACTACAACATGCCTACTAAACATAAGAGTGAAATATTCATACTGATATGGAGCAGTTAAAATCAGTAGGTTTGTTCTAACTGCTGTATGAAGAGCGTCTTGCAGTTGGCTTGTGGGTATTATATATATATATATATATATATATATATATATATAGTATTAGATTTTAAGCTTAGATTAAACTGCTTTTTTTCATTAACACTTTCTAGAATTATGGCAAGTTGAGAGAGAATAGTTGATAAATATAGTCTTATGCAAAAGTTACAGAAATGACTGGGGGGTTGACTGATTATGAGCCCTTGACATAAAATTTTTCTAATTATCAATATTTGCACTTCAACAGTACTGCCATGCTTATATAAGCCTCTCCATATATATCAGTATCAGTTATTGTGTCCTTGATTACTATAATCAGTATCGGTGCTGAAAAAATGTAATTTGGCCCAAAAATGACACATTTTGTTGATTTTTTAAGCGCAAAATAAGTAAATTCACCTCTACAGGAAACATATTTTCTGCACATTTTAGTTTAGTTTCAAAATGTTATTTTAAGGTGTGATAACAGTTGCACAGGCCATGTTATATATCCAAAATGTTAAATGTAGGTAAATAAAGAGTAAGTGTGTATTAAAATGTGCAGAAGTTTGTTCTCTGTAGAAGATTTTCATTTTAAATGTCAATAAATACATGTTGAGTTTAATCAGAGTAACTTCTGCATAAGACCGTGTAATACTAATACTGGTCTGTTCAGTTAATGAGTCGACTTTGTGGGGCTATAATTGTTTTGCAGAAAAACTGGTTGATTCTACACAGTTTTAAAAAAAAAAAAAAAAAAAAAAAAAATTCTAAATAAACGTTAGACTAAGATCAGATTTCTCAGCTAGTTGTGGCCACTGCTGGGACCTTCATAATGTCGTCTCCAGAACCCTGTAATGGGCCGGGCTCGTGTCCGCTCCTGTCAGGTACAGTTTGGCTAAACATTTCTCACCGCGATACCTTTGGCATACAATAGCACAGCTTTGAGGGTCTGCAAACGTCAAAATACGTTTGAACAAGAATACGTCAATTTTACTATGAACATGCAGAAGAAATCACTGCTGGGCGATCCAGCACAAAACATCTCTCTCTATTACACACACACATACATGCACAGCTCTCCACTCTCAGAAAAAGGAGCTTTTATGAGCAATCCTCGAAGAAAAACAAACAACTAGTTAAAGGAGAACTGCGCTTGTAAAAATAAACACGTCTGTCAGAGCGAGAAGGCTGTGATGCTCGTGAAGGAGAGAATTCTCTGGAATGCGGTTTAGCTGAAAGGAAATATGTAATTTTTCCAAATACTGAGCCTTGTTTTTGACTAAACTGTCAATCTATGAGGAAATCTATGCATGGGAAGCCTGGGCTAAACTTTTCTCCATTCCTGTTAGTCTTCTGTGCTAATCTGTACAGGGGAAGTCACTCCTTTTGGGTTAGAACCAGGTGATGCGGAGTGGGCTTTGTTGGGTTCATTTGTTTAATACAGAGTGGTTTTGCAGTCCTGTCCTGTAGAGCCACACCATCACGATCACCATCTTCTGGTCAAGCTTTAGATGTTATAATCCAGGAGTCTCTGGAGTTTCCCTGTTCAAACACACTTATTAAACCTGCCAGGGCACTGCTGTGTTGAATCAGGTGTTTGAGTAGTGCTGGAGAACTCTGACTTATAACATCTCGCGTGTGTCCAAAGACTAACAGATAAGGCTCTGTTGCTCATATCCAAGCTTTCTTTTCTTCTTCTTGATGAATTTCAAGCAGTTTGGGTTACAACGTGAGCACAAGGAGCAGTCAAGGAAGGTCACAACAAGCTTTGCAGTGAAATTCTTTATTTTTTCTTTTCTCTTCCTCCTTTTCTGCAAACAAGGATTTCAGGGACCAGGCCAGGGTTTTGCCAAGTTATTACATCGGTTTAGGCCTCCACTGGGAGCTTCGTGGGTAATTCAGTCCATTAAGACAGGCAATATGGGACAGAAGCGTCCAGGCATGGTGTGCGGTGCCCTGCATTCAGTTATTTTAAAAGGTTCAGGCTGACAGCACAGCTGGAGTTATCTCAGTGTGGCTCGCTCAGAGGCTCTTCAGCATTGGGTAGCATTCTGAATAGAAACAGCTGGCAGGACTTCGCTAGCATGGGCATGGTACATGTTGACGTTTCACCTTTATGGCATGTGATCTTTAGGACCATGCTCGGGATTGAGGTGTCAGGATAACATTGAGGATGAGTTACCTGTTATTGAGTTTTGATAGTGTTAGTCTAGATAGTATTGATATTTGAAGTGCGGTGCTTTGCGTCGGTAATGACGAAGGCTGGGTGGTCTTCAGTGAAATATTGCCGGGAAACCCATCTTAAAGAGCAGATCTTCAGAACAGAACCCAGGTGATGGTCAGAGACTGTTAGTAAATGTACGTTTTCATGAATGTGCACTCTAACCATGTGTTAGCACCCCATGCTAATGTTGTTAGTATCCTACTGTTGAAGCTCTTATCTGATGGAAACGGTCCAGCTTGAGCCGTGAGTGCTAGCCAGTGCTTAGTGTCCCATCCCACACTTGTTTTGCAGCTCTACAGTGTGAGATACTGTAGGTTAGTAATTTTAGGATGTCCATGCTTATATGAGAAGTTTTTAGTGGTGAAGGTTGAAGACAGTTCATCCGGCTTGAGTGTGTGTGTGTGAGTGTTAGCCAATGTCCCTCACTAATGTGACTGAACGATGACAGGACTTAGTTCATCTGTTGGGAAAGAATATGTGTATGATCTTATAGTCCATGCTAATGTTAGAGTGCTTGGGGTGTTTGATGTGAGGGTTGGACAGCTGAAGGTTGCTCATGAGTACGAGTGTTAGCGTCCCACGCTAATGTTGCAGGTCTTGCAGCTGGGATCCTTCTTTGCATTGACGGTGGACAGGCTCATGAGCTGATGTCCGCTGATCTGAGCCACGCTGCCTCGCGCCAGCTCCACAGGCTCGGTGTAGATTAGCTCAAGGATGACATCTTGCGCGTGCCGGAACTCCACGCGTCCGTCCTGGTGGCACACGCGGGTCAGGAAGCGGTTGTCGGTCACATCGAGCTCGGGAAGACGCTCGCAGCAGTACACGTCCCCCGGCGAGCCTCGTGGAGCCAGAACCAGAATGACGTAATGATAGGCCGTGTACATGCAGTAGAAGTCGCCAAAGTAGACACGTGTATCTGGGGTGAAGAGCGACTCAGCAGAGATCTGGAAGCGGTAGCGCCCGTACGGCGAGTCCAGTGGAGGCTGACCTGTGTTGAACTCAGTGTTGCAACTGAAGAAGATGCCCTCCAGCTTTCCACTCAAAGGTGAGCCATGGCTGCCACTGTTGTCCTTCACTGAGGGCAGCATTCGTCCTCCCTGTACATTTCTGAGAGAGAGAGAGAGAGAGAGAGAGAGAAATAAATAAACTATAGAGTTTAACTGACTCTTCTCTGATGTGATCTAACAAACCTGGAAATATGTATCTTATACATATTTAACATTTTACATATCTCACCCTTCAGTGGCTTTTAAAGGACTGATTTTCTTAATTCTTCTACATGTTATCAAACACCTAGTGACCTCAATGTGTACAAGATTACTAAAGCTATTTTAAACATGGCTGCCCCTAATGTGAGGGGGGCACTTTTCAGAGTATTACCTGGTTTATTTAGGGATTACAAATCAGTCTGATATTCATGTGAGTTGTGTTTTATAAATAATGTGAAAGATCACTTTCAAAATGTCTTTGCTACTTTATACGGGTAAAATGACTGACTGCTACTTCAATCAATAATTAGTGTTTCCATGTTAGTGTAAATTGACAGAATTTATTTTATACACAGAAAGCTCCAGTTCAACATATCAATAATGTTACTATGGGTCCAACTAAATTTAACAGCCATGAAAATTGTCACAGATCCTATGAAATGGCATGAAAATTTTAAATGTACGCTTTTTGTACTTTAATTGCTGATTCTGAAAATAGCATTTAAAGGTTATTGAACATTTTCAATTCATGTAGTCATGCAAGGTGAAATATATGAGCCCAAATAGGGATAAGACAAAAGCCAAACTAATGCAGTATTTTTCTCTGGGTTGAGTGAGCTGTGCCTCACTGAAACCTGACGCTACATCATAGATGCTAGACTTAGAAACATCTTCACCCACAAATAATCTTTACTGGACAAATCAAGTGACTCTAGACCAGGGGTGTCAAACTCCGGTCCTGGAGGGCCGGATTCCTGCAGAGTTTGGTGATTTCTTTGGTCTGACCCTACAATTAAACCTGCTCATTACCTGCTGAGCTGAATCAGGTGTGTTTGATCAGGAACTTCACAAAACTCTGCAGGAATCTGGCCCTCCAGGACTGGAGTTTGACACCCCTGCTCTAGACCATGGACTAGGGAGATCTCCCCTCAAACTCTGTGTGTGTGTGTGTGTGTGTGTGTGTGTGCGTGTGCGTGTGTGTGTGCTGGAGAAATGCGCTGTGTGAATTAAACTGAGAAATGTTTGAATGGTTCAAGATGCACTCATAATATACATTCCATACAACAAATATGTGATTTAACAACCGCTGTGAATTTTATAGGTCTGTGAAATTATGGAAAATGTCCAGTCAAATCAAATTTATTTATAAAGCGCTTTTTACAACTGATGCCACAAAGCAGCTTTACAGGGTTAGTAACAACAAATTAAACAAATTAATGAGCCCTATTTATGAGCCATGTGGACATCCTGACACTCGGCTCTCAAAAGGCACATGTTTATATTATGTGCTTCTAAATATGATGTAAAATATGTAATTAAAATTCTAAATGTGAAAAAAAAATTTTCACAAAACATACATATGCCCCACAAATGGACACACTGCTCATTTGTGGCACATCCTAGTCACTTTTTGAAACACTTTTATTATTAGTATTAGTTGTGTAGTGAGTGTATGTTTTCTGTTAGTTGTAACCTACATGGTAGCACAAACATCTGTTTGTTTGTTTTTTTGTTTTTTTATGGTGTATTTTCACTGTATGTGCTCCTGATTACTGTACCTGCAGTAATCAAAGTACTCTTGGTTCTGATTGCGGTAGAACACTGTGAAGGGGAGCATCCTGCCAGCGATGACCTCAGCCTTCTGAAGCAGCTGAGTCAAATGCACGGTGGAGTAATCTACAGAGCAGGGCAGAAAGCTTGTTCAAAAAGTGTACATTTAAAACACATCAAAGAAAATAGACAGTCACACAGTATTGTGCAAAAGTTAATGCCCTCCTGGTTAAACACAATGTACGTATAGATGTTCTAAGTGTGAATAAGTGAATCATCTGCATATCTTAATGCACACTTACTTTATTCAACTATAGCATTCTCTCTCTCTCTCTCTCTGTCTCTGTCTCTCTGTCTCTCTGTCTCTCTGTCTCTCTGTCTCTCTCTCTCTCTCTCTCTCTCTGTCTCTGTCTCTGTCTCTCTGTCTCTCTGTCTCTCTGTCTCTCTGTCTCTCTCTCTCTATATATATATATATATGTAGAAGTATAATATACAAGTGATATTTTTCAAACAGAAAACAATATTCAACAACAGCATGTATGAGAAAAACTGACCCATTTATTATTACCCAAAGGGTAACATCCATTATAAACTTAAACAAGAATATTCAACTGAATAAAATTAAAATACATAAATTAGAAGACCCTGAAAAATAACCTCAATAAATCCAACAAAATAAAATATACTTTTAAAAGCGCTAAACAAACGATGCAGGGTCACTTATTTTTTTCTGTTCTTAGTCTTCACTAAAACAATAGTGTAAACAAAATAAACACATAATTCTTTTAACTTATTTAATTAGTCAGTTAACTAACTATGGCTCAGTCTCTGATTTCTGCAGTCCAAGCATGATATGCATTTTTTTTTTTAGGAAGATGAGCATTTCAGCATGCTGAGCTGTCAGCTTGCTCCTGTGCTCCGCAATGATAATAGATGCTGAGCTGAAGAGCCTCTCGCTCTCGACACTTGTGCAAGGAGCACAGAGGAACTTAGCAGCTGTTGCTGCCAGGGTGGGAAATCGTGCTTGGTTGGCTCTCCAGTAATGTAAAGGATTGTTCTTACGTTCAATAGGAGCCACACAGAGGTAGCTCTCCATTTCATTGATTGCCTGCGGGATGATCTGCTCAGAAGGACCTGCTGCTGTGCTGCTCTCCTCCAGTATCTCATCGAAGATACATCGTTACAGATTTTGCGCTCGGCTGTAACGTCTTTTTCAGATTTGACCGAAAAATACTGCCACGCTGCCGACATCGCTGCTCTTTTTGGCTGCTTTCACGTTAGCCCGCTGTTGTTGTGATCACGTGGGGTCTGCATGCTGGATCCATTCGCGGCTGGATATAAACGCTGGAGTGGAGTAAGCGGACTACTGGATTGGACTGCTTATATCGGAGCGCTTTTATCGGAGATTTTTTATGCTGGCCAATAAAATCCGATAATGTTTTTATGCCTGTTATCGGACCTGTATCCGATATCAATATCGGATCGGGACACCCCTAATATATATATATATATATATATACATACATACACACACACACACACACACACACACACACACACACACACACACACACACACATACATATATGTATGAGCCAATCAAGTCATATATACAGTGCTATGGAAAACTTTGGGCACCCCAGTTAATTTTCATGATTTTCCTTTATAAATCTTTGGTTGTTCAGATCAGCAATTTCAGTTAAATATATCATATAGCAGACTAACTCACTGATATTTAAGAAGTGAAATGAAGTTTATAGGATTTACAGAAAATGTGCAATAATTACTAACAAAATTATTTACTTTAATTAAATTTTAAATAATAAAAATATAATTTAATTAATTATTTACAAGATTAAACAGGTGCATACATTTGGGCACCCTTGTCATTTTATTGATTTGAATACCTTTAGCACTAATTATTGGAACACAAAATTAGTTTTGTAAGCTCATTGATCCTTGACCTACATACACAGGTGAATCCAATTATGAGAAAAGGTTAAGATGGCCAATTGCAAGTTTTTCTCCTCTTTGCATCTTCTCTGAAGAGTGGCAACATGGGAGCCTCAATACAACTCTCAAATGACCTGAAAACAAAGATTGGTTTATGGGAAGGATACAAAAAGCTCTCTCAGAGATTTCAGTTGTCAGTTTCCACTGTGAGGAACATAGTGAGGAAATGGAAGATCACAGGTACAGTTCTAGTTAAGGCCTGAAGTGGCAGGCCAAGAAAAATCTCAGGCAGAGGTGAAGGATGGTGAGAACAGTCACACCAGCTCCAAAGACCTACATCATGATCTTCCTGCAGATGGTGTCACTGTGCATGGTTCAGCTCTTCAGCACACTTTGCACAAGGAGAGGCTGCGTACACACCACAGACAGTCACTTGAGATATGCTAAAGCACATTTGGACAAGCCTGCTTCATTTTAGAATAAGGTGCTGTGGACTGATGAATCTAAAATTGAGTTATTTGTACATAACAAGGGGCAGAAAAAGAACACCGCATTCCAAGACAAACACTTGCTACCCACTGTCAAAATTGGTGGCAGTTCCATCATGCAGTGGGGCTGTGTGGCCAGTGCAGGTACGGGGAATCTTGTTAAAGTTGAGGGTCGCATGGATTCCAGTCAATATCAGCAGATTCTTGAGAACAATGTTCAAGAATCAGTGACAAAGCTGAAGTTATGCCGGGGCTGGATACTTCAACAAGACAACGACCCTAAACACTGCTCAAAATCTACTAAGGCATTCATGCAGAGGAACAAGTACAATGTTCAGGAATGGCCATCTCAGTCCCCAGACCTGAATATTATTGAAAATCTGTGGTGTGATTTAAAGCGGGCTGTCCATGCTCGGAAACCATCAAAACTTCAACCAGAATCCAGACTCTCACTGGAAGCTATAGGAAGTGTTTAGAGGCTGTTATTTCTGCAAAAGGAGGATCTACTAAATATTGATGTAATTTTTCTGTTTGGGTGCCCAAATTTATGCACCTGCCTAATTATGTTTAAATAATTATTGCACACTTTCTGTAAATCCTATAAACTTCATTTCACTTCTCAAATATCACAGTGCTCATCTGCTGTATGATATATTTAACTGAAATTACTGATCCAAACAACCAGTGATTTATAAAGGAAAATCATGAAAATTATCAGGGGTGCCCAAACTTTACTGTATATACACTGTATGGATATACAAATCCTTCAGTCTGGATGACACTTCTACTTAACATGCAACATAACACTAACCAGTTTGTTTAGGAAACAGAGACAACCAAAATTCTCAATTCACAGATATAACTGCATCTTCCTCATGAAGCATCTGCTATATTTTCTCCTATAAAAAGAAGCTGTGCAGCTGCTGGATGGGGATGTGATATTACATGTGCTAATGTAATAAAGATGAGTTTAAAATGAGGCAACTGTGAGCTAACAAAGAACATCCGATTATTAATCACGTTTTGAAAGGCCGTCCCCGAGCAGTGCATCTTGAAAAATGGGATTAAATTTTCAATCAGCATTTAATTAGAGTGAAGCCACAGGGGTAGATATGAGATTGTGGTTACAGTGAGGTAAGAGTATCACCTGCAGTGCAGAACTCTATAATGTCGCTCCACTCTGAGACGGCGTAGTCTCCATCACTCTGCTTGGATGCGGTTTGCACGGCAACTGTGTACTCCGTTCTTGGGCTCAGGAACCAATGGCCTCGCACTGTCATCGGCAACGGCACTGCCTTGGCAACCAGTTTAGTGGGAACATCCTGGATACAGGGAGACATGCAACATGTGAGGGCTGCCTTTGTTTCCAAGCTGATTCTCCAACATGCCACAGAGAGCCTGTACGAGCACGCTGTACCTTGTGTTTGAATTTGTTGGAGTTCTTGTTCTCTTTCTTGTTGAGGTCGATGAAGTAGTGAGTGATTTTCTCTTTGGTGCGAGGGTCCATGTCCCAGCAGATCTTAAAGGAGTCACAGGTGATGTTACTGATGCGAATGTTCACCGGCACTGGAAGCTCCATCTCCACCACGCCACTGTCCTCTGCCTTACCTACACACAGAATGGAGAGAAGAGTGAAAACACATGACGAATGAATGCAGACATGACGAAAATGTATCCATTTAGGTAACAGAAACCCATACTTTTGACCCTTTTATGCATGCTGGTCACTACAGTGGATGTCTGTGTTGGGTTTATAGTTAGCCTTTTTAGTGGACATTACTAAAAACCCCTGTGAGCCACCTGTTGGGCAGTAATTGCAAATGCAATAAAACACATGGTAAACAAAAATGGCTGACGGATGGTCAGAAACTGCAGCTACCTCGAGGATTTCTATAAGATTCTTCTAAAAAACAGAGTAAATAAAATTATAGCATAGATCAGTTTATTATTGTGTTAAACACACTATGACTGTGATAAAATGTAATTACAATTAAAGGTGTCCACATTTTACCTACGTAATGCATGCTTTATATATATTGCTTGTATCTGAATGCTTGAGTGCATGTTGTAAATGGTGCTATGCGATTTGATAGTAGTAAGCAGTAGTAAGCCAGAACCGGGCCATCACTAAAAGACCTTCAAATCAGGACTAGCTTTATTATTCTGACTGACCTAATGTCATGCAATACTATGTACTTCAATACTAATGTTACTGTACAAGATGGATGGATACAATCAGAAGAATGACTGCTGTAGGAGAAACTGCTTTCTGACTTTGGATGTGCAAGTAACTTAAGTGTTCTGTCCAGGGCTTGGAGTTCTCAGAAGCTATGCCTAATTTCAGACATATGTAGAACAGTTTTAAATTAATTTATTAATTAATTTGATACATTTAAGTGATTTTTAAAAAAAAAAAAAAAAAAACGTATCTAAAAAACCAATTGGTTGTTCATTATTAAGTAATATGTCTTATTTTCTCTTGTGAATTTATAATGGCTCTTTAACCAAGCAAAAATATGTTTTATCCCATTACTCGATTAATCGAAGGAATTGTCAGCACAATACTCGAGGACTAAAATATTTGATGCATCTACTTCCACACCACAAGAAATAAACTGGATCAGAAGCTGAAAAACCATTAGAGCTGTTGCACCACCACACAGGTGAGTATGGAGTTTAAAACGTGAACAAAATGACTGTTATTACAGTTTTTAATTTGTAGTTTATGTTCTGATTTTACCATAAAGTCTCATTATATATTTAAAGTTTACATTTTTAAAAACTTAAAAAAACATTGTTTTTATTATTGAGCACAATAAATAATACTGTAATTACATTTCTTCTTTCTTGGTGAGGATGTTAAAGAGTTAATAATGACGTTATTGTGTTCTGTTCACTGCTAATCCCGTCAACATGTTCTCTGAGATGAAACATTATACTAAATGTAAATTAGCACTAAATGCACTGCAGACTTCCTGTACAGTGATGAGTCACAGAGATCAGGCCACCAGTGTCCAGTGATGCTACGAGTCCCTTGTGAAAATTGAGGTCATATAGTTCTACTGCACATCATGCACATGGCTGGTTTTCTGCCCCTCATTCAAGATTCTTCAGTACAGAAACCACAAAGTAGTTCAGTCCAAGCTTGAGTCCATTATCTGCAGCACTGCAATATTTCCAGCTTTTCAGAGCAAAGTCTCTACTTTTCTCTCTCATTAATGTCAAGCAACACTCAAGCCAAAAAGAAGCTCAACAGCAGTACAGACCACCCCCATGACCCCCTTTTCTGTAAAACAAATGTCTAGTGCACAGTACTCACGGTGCTCATTCAGTTCAAGGCCTGGAGAGTCTATTAACCACTCCACAGCGTAAACTAACTGTAACTTCACTGTGACAGTGAGTGTCTCCAGAAGATAAAGAGGAGGGGGAAAATGGAGCACACGAACACGCCCACTTCCTCACACACACTCAAAGCTTATCAGCAAGATCCTGCCTGACGTCCTGCACTCAGAAACGCCAACAATGCACATGGATTTCTAGTTTTCATATTATTACTGCTCTCATTCTTAGCCATTCTGTCACCATCAATGGAAAAATGGACAAGATATCATGTGGGCACCACCATGGTGCTGGTGTTGCTCGAGGGACCACCCAAAACATCTAAAAAAAAAAGACCTGCTCTGTGGAGGGCTAGTGAAGGGCTAAAACAAACTGCACATCAACAGGTCATCTTAAGTCTCTAAACAAACACCAGCAAGGAGCTACAACAGAGGTTTTTATTCTGATGACAACAAATACTTTGTCCAAATCCAGGGTCCAGAAAACAGCCTCAGTTCAACCTGAATTTAACCATAACAGTGGCCCAAAGTTTAAACCCAAACCAAACTGTAAACATGACTGCAGTTGTGCCAGATTTAGCCCAAAATGTTTAAGAAATGTAGTTGAAACATTTCTCTCAGTAGGTTCTATTTGGGCCACATGTGACGCAGAGCTCAAACACAACCAAACCGTAAACATGACTATAGTTGTGCCAGGTTTGGCCCAAAACACAAATGGAGCTGAAACATTTCTCTTGGCAGGTTCTCATATGGCCCAAATTTCAAACCCAAACCAAACCTTAAACATATTGGGCCAATTTTCACCCAGAATACACTTGTTCATTGCTACATCTGACCTCTTAACTGGCTTAATTTAGTCCAGAATGGACATTAAGTGCATATCAGTTGATGTGCTCAGAATGATCCACCACCCAAATTACACCTGATCCTGTGGTGGTCTCTTGACAGTGATGAAGAGGATAGAGGGAGGTAATCCGCTGCAGTATCAGCTGGGCTACAGTTTGTACACAAACTGCATTTGTATGGTGGGTGTTTCTGACCAAATAGCCACCTCAGTAGGTGATCATAATAAATTGGCAAAAACACAGTACTGTAAATACACAGCACGCCGGCCTCAGGCCTCCTCAACCTGAACAAGAGAAACAGCTTTGTCACAGGCATGCAGACCACTCCTTACACACTCACACACACACACACTCTCTCACACACACACTCACACAGGTCGAGCAGTTTCCATGGCAACACAGCAAGCTGGTTCGTCAGTGTATTTCTGTCCATTTAAAGAGAAAGTTGCTGCAAACTGAAACACAGCTTTAAGTGAGGGAGCCATGGAAAGCATGGAAAATTCCAGACCACCTGAAACAGATCAGCACATAAACTCTGAGTCAGTGAGGAAAAAGCTCTTCTAAATGGGCACATAATATACACTCACTGGCCACTTCATTAGGTACACATGTAGTACATCTGTTTCTCTGTACACTTTGTTCACCCTGTTCTTCAATGATCAGGACCCCCACAGAGCACAGATCATTCACAGCCCTGCAGTGACACTGATGTGGTGGTGGTGTGTTAGTGTGTCTTGCGCTGGTACAGCAACACTGTCTGTACAAAGTGCACCTATATGGTCAGTGGAGCTAAAATGAGACAGTAGGTGGAGATACAAGGTATGTGTACCTAATAAAGTGGCCATTGAGTGTAAGTGCTGATACAAATAAATACATAGAGATTACAATGGAGAGCATAAACAGATATCAGATCTGATTTAAAGAATAAACTGTATTATGATGATATAAAAGAACAGCAGCAATGCTAACAACAGCAAAAGCCTGTTTTTGACTGTATTGTCCTTCATAGTTAACTAGAACTCTAAAACAGCTTGTCAGAATACTGCAGATGATCCATTGCTTTGAATGGTCCATCCTAACATTTAGATGGCTCTCAATTTGCTGTTGTCATTTTCCGCCTGTTTTCTGGCACTAGTAAACCAGCCAATCAAAGCAACTATATCAGGCAAACAGTATCTCCACACCAACCATTCGATTCAAAACTGCTTTTCTCTTCACTAACCTGCTTGCAAAATATGATACAAATATTATACTTGGTCATTTATTTATTCACGAAAATTCAATATGACATATTTGTGAGAGACAAAAGTCAGTGAACCTCTAGGATTAGCAGTTAATTTGAAGGTGAAATTAGAGTCAGATGTTTTCAATCAATGAGATGACAATCAAGTGTGAGTGGGCACCTGTTTTATTTAAAGAACAGAAATCTATCAAAGTCTGCACTTCACAACATGTTTGTAGAAGTGTATCATGGCACGAACAAACGAGATTTGTGAGGAGCTCAGAAAAAGAGTTGTTGATGCTCATCAGGCTGGAAAAGGTTACAAAAACATCTCTAAAGAGTTTGGACTCCACCAATCCACAGTCAGACAGATTATGTAGATTAGGAAATTAAAGACCACTGTTACCTCCTCAGGAGTGGTCGACCATCAAAGATCACTACAAGAGCAAGGCGTGTAATAGTCAGTGAGGTCACAAAGGACCCCAGGGTAACTTCTAAACAACTGAAGGCCTCTCTCACATTGACTAATGTTAATGTTCATGAGTCCACCATCAGGAGAACATTGAACAACAAAGGAAAGCACTGCATTTAAGCATACAGTGGGGAAAATAAGTTTTCCCACCTACAAAGAATGGAGAGGTCTTTAATTTTTATAGTAGGTAAACTTCAACTGTGAGAGACAGAAAAAAAAATCAAGAAAATCACATTGTATGATTTTTAAATAATTAATTAGCATTTTATTGCATGAAATAAGTTTTTGATCACCTACCAACCAGGAATAATTTTGGCTCCCACAAACCTGTTAGTTTTTCTTTAAGAAGCCCTCCAATTCTGGACTCATTGCCTGTATTAACTTCACCTGTCTGAACTCATTATCTGTATAAAAGACACCTGTCCACCTGTCCACTCAATCAATCACACTCTAACCTCTCCACCATGGCCAAGACTAAAGTGCTGTCTAAGGACACCAGAGGCAAAATTGTAGACCTGCACAAGGCTGGGATGGGCTACAGGACAATAGGCAAGCAGCTCGGTGAGAAGGCAACAACTGTTGGCAAACTGTTCAATTAGAAAATGGAAGAAACACAAGATGACTGTCAATCTTCTTCGGTTTGGGGCTCCAGCAAGATCTCAGTAAGGATGTAAGGATGATTCTGAGAAAGATCAGGAATCAGCCCAGAATTACACAAGAGGACCTGGTCAATGACCTGAAGAGAGCTGGGACCACAGTCTCAAAGAGGCCCATTAATAACACACTACGCCATCATGGTTTAAAATCCTGCAGCTACACAAGGTGGCCCTGCTCATGCCAGCACATGTCCAGTCCCGTTTGAAGTTTACCAATGACCATCTGGATGATCCAGAGAAGGCATGGGAGAAGGTCATGTGATCAGATGAGACCAAATTAGAGCTTTTATTAATTTTATAGAGCTTACATTAATTTTGTTACCCTTATCCCTTAAATAACAGCATAACATCAATACTTACTGAGCTGTCTAATTAGACAGTGTGTATGGAGGCAGTTGTCTAAGTAGTCAGCATTCTAACCACCATCCACCATTAATAGACAGATAAATGTAGTTCTAGTAAGACAGTGATGACATCACTTATTCCAGCCCTCAGCTATCAAAATGGTCTCAGCATATCACCACCATAGATCTGCTCTGAAAGTTCTGAAAATAATCTCTGCTTGTTGTGCTGTTGGCTGCTCCGCTTGTATTGCATTGCGGGATTGCCTTAACAACTGTGGAACCATTCGATGCTCTCTTGATATTCAGTCAAAATAAGGTGTCCCAGAAGAATTTTGAGGTAAGAATTGAGACAGCTTTCTTCTCGGGGGTGCATATTGTGATGTAAAATGTCTGTGTTAAGAGCTCACTAGGTATTGAGACAGACCCAACGTTTGCTGGATTGGAGTGTTGATTATTTTTGACACTGGAAGGGGTCTATGGCTGAAAATAAAATGTTTGAGAACCCTGGTTCTAAAGCACAAAAACACAGCATGGAAAACTGGGGAACCTCCAGCTACATAACGCTGCATATTGTAAAATGAAGTGTGAGGACACACCTATTGTGAGCCTCACACTGAGAGTGTGGATGGGGGTAGAGGCTCTCTAATTTTGGGGAGAATCCAAACAGACTCATCATTACCTGCTGAGTCATAGAGAAAGGAGAGAGAGGACACAGAGAGAGAGAGAGAGAGAGAGAGAGATTGATTGACTCTGGACTCTGGCCCTGTGGTGGACCACTAAAAGCTTCCAATGGGACTGCAGTCTATTCTGGGACACACACACAGCTGACATTACTGCATCTGTTAGGGTTGCCCCACACACACATACACTCACAGTGAAGAAGCAACATTTAAGGTGGATTTAAAAGACAACAACAATAGGATAACAAAATAATACAACTAAATAGATTTTCATAAAGCACAGAATTAGTTCAACATTACTACCAATAAAGCTTTGAGTTATGTATAAAACACTGTGTCCCAGAATTCCCTGCAGCATTTAAAGCATTAGTCAGTAATGGGTGATGTAGTCCAAGCACTACTCAGCTCTTATGATCTAGAATTAATGGAACAGCACTTTCACTACAGATACAAATCTCATGGGCTGCTTTGAGATCCTTGTTTTTGTGATGTCAAAAAAGAAGAAATTTCCACAACTTTTCAGGTTAATCAATCTACAACACTGCAAAAACATCCATACACCTCTTCTCTCTCCTCTGTTTTTCCTCAGCTCTCCTCTCATTTCTCTTCACTCATGTCCTTTCTCAGACACTTCTCTTCCGTATCATACAATTCTTCTCTCTCCTTTTTTTTTCCTTATCTCTCCTTTCAATTTTCTACACTCATTACACTCTCTGATACTTCTTTTCCATACCATGCACCTCTTCTCTGCTCCCTCTCTTTATCCATTTTCCTCATTTAAGAGAAGCAGTTTATTTTTCAACAATTTCTGGCATCAGTGCAGTTTCAACCTCCTCTCTCAGATGCTTCTCTTACATACCATCCAAATCATCATGCAATGTCTTCTTCTAATCTTGCCTCTCTTTTTCCTCAGCTTTCCATTTGCTATTTTCATTTCCCACCTGTTTTCTGGCCTTAGTGTGCTGCTCAGCTGTAAATCAGCCAGTCCAAGCAGAGCTCATGAAATTAATTATGACGTCACCATAAAAGGAAAAACAGCTTGTTTCAAAAAGAGGCAAAATCAGGTTTTAGACAGGCATGTAAAACCTCATCTGGTGACCAAAGTCACATACCTTATATGTAGACATTAGAGAAACAATTTAAAATGTGGAATAATACATCCTAGGGCACCTTTAAGAAGAAATTTCAATATTGATCAGCCCATCCCAGCCTTCCCATAAGCTGCAGATGCTGGCACACTCCTCACACACAGCATCATGTCATTCTTTCTTGAAGAATGAGTTGTGTTAATGCACTGGCCATGGAGGCGTGTTATTGTGAGAGATGAACTCTCCACAGCATTCATAACCTTATACATCACCATCAGCAGACACAACACTACTGAGCTGGGAGAACACACAACCAGAGTTTAACTTCATTACTCAGATACCATATGGATCAAAGCTCAGCTCCTCAACAGTATTCATCACAACACTGACTCACTCTGGCACATTAGAAGGCCACCTAAGGTCTGCGCAGAGGTTTGGACATATTAAATTCTACCCAGTTTGTAAATATGATGATCAGAGAGCAGCACTACCCAGAGGAAAAACACTCAAATGTTGCTCTTTGATGGCTCAGAAGACTTAATAGAGATTCTCCTGAAAATCTTTAGAAGAGACTAAAGAGAGAAAGGAGACACTTCTGGCTAAACATTATCAAAGTCATTCACAGCTGTTTTTGACTACAATGTGAGACTTTATTGAGAACACTACTAAAACTCAAGAGACAGATGAGCAAATACATGGTCAATAAGGTGTATCTGTTTTTGTTAGTTGGTTTCCATAGAGTTGGCATGCGTTTGCTATGGTATCCCAGGTGGTTGTTATGAAGCTGCAAGAGCATGGTAGTTGGTTGCTATGGTGTTGCTAAGTGGATGCTGGAATGGTGTTACAGTGTAGTGAGATGATTGCTATGGAGTTTCAGGCAGTTGCAATGATGCTGCCTAGGGGGTTGCTAGGGTGTTGCTAAATGGTTGCTGTGCAGTTACTATGGTTTGTCAGATGGTTGCTATGGTGTCTCAAGTGGTTGCGCAGGTGTAAGCCATACTGGGATCAGTTTATCATGACACAAGGACATATTTTCTCCCCAGTGTGTTAGTAGCCAACTGATCTCCCCATTTGTTTTCTCTCCCTATTACTTGTACTGTCTCTGACTCTAGGAGGGTGCATAATAACACAGGCCTCCTCCGATGCATGTAAAGTCAAGCTCCACCTTTTTTTAAACTGCTTCTGATACATCACCACTGGGCAGCCAATGTGCTCTAAGGAAAGCGCAGGATTCCCAGTTCTGATGGATCGCCTGGCAGATGTCTGATCCAACTGATATTACTTAATAGTAATCTTGTCAATGGCAAGCAGCATGATCAGGATTCGAACTCATGATCCTCATATAATACTAACAGCACCTTAGTCCGCTGAGCCACTAAGGGGCCCATAGGACATCTGTTTTTAACACTGTACACATCTCCCCAGTGTTTAAACTCCTGAATTTAGACAACATTAAAATAAGGACAGGACTGAGTTTCTGGGTGGATGTAGGATTGTGTGATTCTGTATGTTAAAAGACTAAATACAGTGAGTAGCAGCAGCCCAAAAACATTTGCCTGGAATATCTGGGAGATTTGCTTATGATGGTACTAATCAGATGAGTTCTGAGTTAGCTATAAAACAGTAGCTAATTCCGCCTCTAATTTTCTCAGAGGACAAGGGGAGAAAACTCAGACATTGCACATCCATAAGTAAAATTGCAGGGGACCTCCTGTAAAAGGAGAAATTATCCCAGGATTCCTGGTAAATGTAATCCAACCTGAATAGGACTGTAGTTACATTTGAAAGGTGGCAAAAAATACACAAAAATCTGTTGCTATATACAGAATTTGAATAATTAAAATTCTCTTAAGTCAATATCTATTAAATTAAATTAAGTTATACTTTACTTTAAGGTGGTTTTATCTTAAAAATAACCTAAATAAATAATGCTATGCTATTTCTGTTAGCCTGCTAACTAAATAATCACATACTGATAGCTACCAGACCTAAATAGTGACAAATGTCAGAAGCTGTTTGTGGTATTGCTAAAATATCAGATAAAGTTGATGGAGAACTTCTGCACTCAGATATTAAAAGTCAGCTAACAGCTTATATAAGCAAGCAAGCCAGTTTAGCATATTTAAATTATAGTAGTATCCCTACTTTAAATGTCTTATTGGACTACTGTGAAATGTTTATGCTAAACATAAGATGAATATGTTTAATTAAAAAGTGAAACAATGATAAAATAAATGCTTGAAAGTAGCACTTCTAATGTTAGTCACATAGCTAGCCTAGGTGACAGATACCAAAACGGCTATCGCTAATGTTAGCAAGCTAGTTCCTTTAGCATGCTAGCTAAAGTGAACATCGGAAATTGCTTCAAATTATGATAGTGCATCTATTTTAAATGTCAAATCGTATTTAAACATTATGATATACTTTCTGTTTAACATAAAGTATAAAACATAAAATCAACATGTTTAATAAAAGTGAAAACAACAAAAATAATACATTTAGCAAGCTAGAGACAACTACGTAATCTAGTTTAAATGTTAAGTTCATTGTAAACTTGATAATAAAAAAGTGACACATTTAATAACCTAATGTTTATGCTGTGTTAGGTTGTTCTATGGCTTATGTGTTAATGAACATTTCACCAACCTGCTAAAGTTGTTCTCTTGGTCCTCAAAAATCTCAAGCCCAAAATGTGACAGAAAGTTGGTCTACACAGGCTGAAACTAGCCCAAAATCTAAATCGTCCAATCACAGACATTACAAAAAGTCATTATATTTTACCAGTGTAATACTCTTAAATCCTCTTTTAATCTTATTTGTCATCACTTTATTATTATTTGTCATAAAAAATAAAAAATAAATAAAAAATAGAAACAATAAATAGAAATGGAAATTAAGTAAGTAAGATTAAAATATGATTTAAGAGTAGTACACTGGTAAAATATTAATGCCATGACTTAATAAGCCAGTAAGACAGTTAGTCTATAGTTAGGCCCTTACTTATTAATTCATGGGAACAAGATAGTTAAGGCATGGTCTTGACTTACTAAGGTGTGGGAAAAAGACAGTTAAGGCATGAACATGCCTTACTAAGGCAAGGAACAACATAGTTAAGGTGTGGCTAATGATATAACAAGATAGTAAATGCAAGGCCACTACTTATTTAGGTATGGGAGCTTGATAGTTAAAGTGTGGCCACAAATTACTAAGGCATGTGAATGAGACAGGTAAGACATTGCCATGACTTTCTGAGGCATGGGAACAACAATGTGAATGTGATAGTTAAGGCGTGACTACGACTTACTAAGATGTGAGAACAAGTTAAGGGGCGGCCACAACTTACTAAGGCATGGGAGCGAGATAGTTATGGCATGGCCCTGACTTACTAAGGCATGTGAACAAGATAATAAAGGCATGGCCCTGACTTACTAAGGCATGGGAACAAGATTGTTAAGGCATGGCCATGCCTTCCTAAGACATAGAATGATTTCCATGACTTACTTAACTTACTTAATCTTGTTCCCATGCATTAGTAAATCATGGTCATGCATTAGGATGTCATTCACATGTATTAGTAATTTGTGGCCACACATTACTTTTATTTACACAGGAAGTCATCTTAGGGGCTCTGTGGTGTTTTTAAAAAAGTGAAAAGCACTCTGAAATCACCATAGATATTGTATTTATACTGTTTTTAAAGCAATATGAAATTATCTTCTGCACTGTGACTGTCTACTGTTATATTACAGTGCTGGATAGATCTCTCATACTGTGATAGTTAAGTAAAGGTAGACATTATGGATATTAAAAGGGGTGTGTGATGTCATTTATGGCTTGGGGGAATGAACTGGAGCATCTCTTCCTCTTTCCCCTTCATTACTCAGGCATGTCGGGGGTGACAGAGCTGCTATGCTGGAGCTGCCCGCAGTACACTGGGATTAAAGAGACTTTCTCAAGGACACAACAGCAGCAGTCAGACACAGGGGCAGCCTGACGAAACCAAACCATCACTCTTGACCACTTCACTCACAATGTGAAGCCTCTAGGCCCAGTCTGGATTGCATGATTGCCGCAATGGTCTATTTTAATTAAAGTCAACTAATTATATCACTCACATCTCAATCTGCTTGTCTGTATACTTTATTCATTCTGTTCTTCAGTAGTCAGGACTTCCACAGGACCACCACACAGCAGAAACCACCACAAAACACAGCAGAAACCACCACAAAACACAGCAGAAACCACCACAAAACACAGCAGAAACCACCACAAAACACAACAGAAACCACCACAAAACACAACAGAAACCACCGCAAAACACAACAGAAACCACCGCAAAACACAGCAGAAACCACCGCAAAACACAGCAGAAACCACCGCAAAACTCAGCAGAAACCACCGCAAAACACAACAGCAACCACCGCAAAACACAACAGCAACCACCGCAAAACACAGCAGAAACCACCAAAAAACACAACAGAAATCACCACAAAGCACAACAGAAATCACCACAAAGCACAACAGAAACCACCAGAAAACACAACAGAAATCACCAAAAAACACAACAGAAATCACCAAAAAACACAACAAAAACCATCGCAAGACACAGCAGAAACCACCGCAAGACACAGCAGAAACCACCACAAGACACAGCAGAAACCACCACAAAACACAACAGAAACCACCACAAAACACAACAGAAACCACCACAAAACACAACATCAACCACAAAAAAAACTGAAATCACAGCACAAACCAAACTTAAGGCAATGAAGATGTTTTTGCTAATAGATGACATTTGGCATGAGAGGAAAAATGTGTAAAATACTTGACATCATCTGGACTTTAAAGATGTGTACTGAAATCCTGAGTATGGAAATCTTCACTCCACCCTATGCAGGACTCATAGTACAGTCTGTTATCTTCTCTTCACATAAACAGCCTTGTGTACGCCCAAACAGATTTTCTATTTGCATTCACAGAGTGTAGCAAAACAAACAGCACAGATGCCATGAATGTACCATATAATGCAAATAAACTTGGCCCTGATAGACATGCGGGGATGGGATCTCAGGAACGGTGATGAAAATAACACTGAGAGCAGAGACTGATCCGTCCACACAGCCGACAAATCCAGGAGGACACTTATTTTCATCAGCACTGAAATCAAACACAGACCATGAATTCCAACACATCCACACAGAGATATTTACAGAATAAAGACCAAAAACACAACAGAGCTGAAGATACAGCACTACACATCACCTGTCAGGCTGTTCAGGCCCCGCCCATTTCAGACCCATAATCAGTCTGTATAACAGGTCTCCTTTATAATCTATTAATTGATCTATCTCACTGTCTATTCATCTGTGCATTCATCCATCCATCTATTTATCCATTTATCTCTCCACTTACCTATCCATTTATCCATAAATCCATCTATCTATCTACCTGCCCATCTGTCCACTGAGCTCTCTTCATATTCACACAATATTTTAAAACCTATTTTGTAAATGATGCGTGAGTATGAAAAACCTTAGAACCTCTACACAATGAGAAGAACCATCAAGTCTATCTGTCAGTCTAGTCCTCCATGATGACTATTTCATTTTCAGCCCCTCCCTGTTCTGCACATGCTCTCCTGCTCCTCACATGACTTTTGTATGAGGTTAAAAGGCTATGCTGGGTCAGAACCACTGAAATGGAAACCTGCCCCAGCCTCAGCTTACAGACACTGTCTGACTGCCTTTATGTGGTTTGGACTGAAGAGTTGGTGTCTGTTTCTATACTGGGGTTCACTTCAGCACCACGGAGAGAGTCCATGCATACACAGAGTCCATTTCAGACTCATGAATAGACTGGATTAGAGCACCAGCAGGCTTTTAAGCATGGATGTCATGATAGTTTCAGCACCATGGATATGGTCCATTCCCTGCAAACATTATGACAACATTGCCTGCACTCTTGCAGTGTTGATACAACATGAGGTTTTGTTAGGTTTCTATTCAAAAATTTATTTCTATTGTCATGTCGATAACCAGGATCAATTCAATACTAGAGTCTATTTCAGCATTGTGAGCTGATAATTTCTACAGTTTATCAGCATTTAGAAGTCATTTAGCACTGATGTACTAGAGAAATGATATATAACTTGCCATCAATCTAGTAGAAATTATAGAAATCCTTTTCTGGACATTAGAGACAGTTACAGATTTCAGAAGAAACAATGAATGAACAGGTGTTCCAATACTTTTGTCCATAGTATATGCCAGGAAAATTCTAAAATGTAAATTGTAAAAACATACCAATATTAGAAATGTGCCAATTTACCATTGGTTAAAATGTATCGATGGCTAAAATTGATACTAATTTTAAAATGTAAGTGGTTAGGCGTTAAATATTCAATGAGCGGGTGCTCAAGTGATTAAACTTTGACTCTAGTTATTTTCCTGGGTTAGGTGAGCTGTGCCTTGCTGAAACCTGATGCTACATTGTAGCTACTATACTTCCTGAGAGAGATCTTCACCCACAGATAATAACTCTCAAATCAAGTGACTCTAGACAAGGGACTGGACACATTTCCCCTTGTGTGCTTGTTTGTTACAGAAGCCTTTATGTTAATTAAAATATGAGAAAGATTTTTGGAGGGTTTAAGACTGCACTCATAATGTACGTTGTACATGAGTACCAGGTTTTATTTAATAAAGAAATAGAGCATGAAATAGAACACTTTTCTTATGAAATCTATAAATGTGAGAACTGTGAGGTTACTAGGACTCTACATACACCATATATATATATTGTTTACAAAAAGAGATATTCTGCAAAACTAGAACTTTACAAGAGAAAGAAAAACTGACTTTCATGAAATTCACACACAGTGAAGAGCAACAGGCATTTCCAAATGTTGTCAGACACTGAAAAATGACAAAAGTATGTTATATGTGTATGTAATCATTAGTGCGACTGTAGACATGGGTGTCTAAGCCAGTAGTGATCCTGTTGAGGGATCAACCCAACCTCAGCTACAGAGAAGGTTCCTGGAAAAAACTCCCCATACTTTATGGTTAATGGTTAACGATCCATCTTTGTGCATCTCCTCTGAATGTCCTAAGCTATTAGTCTTGAGCTACTAGATCAGGTTCCAAGAAAAAGCCATATGTGGAAGATACATGCATCAGAGTTTTGAAGGGCTTTTTTTTCCATTGAAATGATGTTGGTCCTGTATAAAGACCCTGAGATCTGGCCAAGCAAGAGTCTAAAATGCTGTTTATCTCCCTTACAATAAACATACCACAGGATTACTGTCATACTGTCAACAACTGTTATTCTGTAAAGCTAAGGTTAAAAATATACCAACGGTAAAAATGTGCCATTGTACCAATGATAAAAATGTGTTAATGTGCCAATGATAAAAATATACAATGGTAAAAATGTGTTAATGTGCCAATGATAAAAATATACCAATGGTAAAAATGTGCCATTGTACCAATGATAAAAATGTGTTAATGTGCCAATGATAAAAATATACAATGGTAAAAATGTGTTAATGTGCCAATGATAAAAATATACCAATGGTAAAAATGTGCCATTGTACCAATGATAAAAATATACCAATGGTAAAAATGTGCCATTGTGCCAATGATAAAAATATACAATGGTAAAAATGTGCCATTGTGCCAATGATAAAAATATACAATGGTAAAAATGTGCCATTGTGCCAATTATAAAAATATACCAATGGTAAAAATGTATCAATGTGCCAATGATAAAACTACATAATGGTAAAAATGTGCCACTGTGCCAATGATAAAAAACATACCAATGGTAAAAATGTGTTAATGTGCCAATAATAAAAATATACAATGGTAAAAATGTGCCAATGTGCCAATGATAAAACTATACAATGGTAAAAAATGTGCCACTGTGCCAATGATAAAAATATACCAATGGTAAAAATGTGCCAATATGCAATTTTTGTACATTACTACACTGTTAAAAAGATGGTAGAGTTATTCATAGAACCACTGAAAGAGCCCTTTGCCTGATTAAATGGTTCTTGCATGTCTTCAGATGAATGAAGAACGTGCTGAATATGATTCTATACAGCAGCATTAAGTGTTGCTCTATAAGTTTGACATTGTAGCAATAAGCACTTACAACACATTCTACATCAGTCTGAAGAACCCTGCATCATGCAGTGTTCATGGTTCTATACACCACTGTCTGTACCATTGAAGAACCATGGTTGTTAGAGTGTAGTATGGTGGTACTTTCCTGTGTGGAGCTTATTAGAACAGAACTGATGCTGTGTGGAACATCACTGCTGTAATGGACTGTAATGGTCTGTACTACCCCCTGCCCCCACCCCCCGGAGCTAAAGCACACAACGCCTGTGGAGCTGATGGTGATGATGAAGATGATGACTCCGCTATACCACCAAACCCCCACCCCCCCGGTACTGACAGCCAGCGCGAGGCTGGTGACCGGAGCGCGCTCTTACCGTCTCTCTCGCACAGCTGGAGCGACTCCAGGCTCACGTTCTTCACGAGGCCCTCGCGCGGGCTCGCCGGGACACCGCGGCCGAGACCCAGAGCCTCCATGTCCGTCCGGCTGGAGTGCTCTCCGCGCTGCACTGTTTACTTACTTATTTATTTATTTACCACGAGCTGCAGAGAGAGAGAGAGCTCCGTCCTCACCTACTGCTCTCTCTCTGTCACTGTCTCTCTCTCTCTGTATCACAGTCTCGTTCTCCCTCCCTCCCTGTGTGTGTGCACGCGCTGTATCACGCTCTGTATGAGCCCCCCTCTGTGTATGAGCATCTCTCTCTCTCCCTCTCTCTCTCTCTCTCTCTCTCTCTGTATGAGCATCTCTCCCCCCCCCTCTCTCCCTCCCTCCCCCCTCTCTCTCTCTGTGTATGAGCATCTCTCTCCCTCTCTCTCTATGAGCATCTCTCTCTCTCTCCCTCCCTCCATCTCTCTCTCTCTCTCTCACTGTATGAGCCTCTCCCTCTCTTTCTCTGTATGATGCTCTAAAGCTGTGTAGATCAGATCAGACAGAAGTGAGCAACAGAGTAAGAGAGCACATCTCTCAGACTGTGATTATTTACAATATGATTTACTGTATAAACACACATCAGTGCATTCAGTCTAACTCAGCTTAAACATTTTAGGAGGTACAACCAGTTATCTGTGTCTGTGTGTGTGCACGTCTCTCTTTTTCAGACCAGTTTGGTACCAAATAAGGACAAGAGCGCCAGGCATGGTGACGTCAGAGAAGAGAGAGAGAGAGAGAGAGAGAGAGAGAGAGAGAGAGAGAGAGAGAGTGAGAATGTGGAGAGAGGAAAGGAGGGAGAGAGACAGGGTGAGAATGAGGAGAGGAGGAGGGAGAGAGACAGGGGAAAACCAAGACTAAACTGGAGAAAAAGTAGAAATCTTACATAACACACACACACACACGCGCGTGTGTGAGTGAGAGAGAGAGAGAGAGCGAGAGAGCGAGAGAGAGAGAGAGAGAGAGAGAGAGAGAGACTGACGGATTTATTTTTCACAGGTTTTAAATCCAGAGTTGAATCAGAGTAATCAAGGTGATATTTGTGGTGTTAATCTTGATGAGACTGATCACAGTGATTATGTTGATCAGAGTGATTATGGTGATGCTGATCACAGCGAACAGGGTTATTACAGTGATCATGTTGTTCGGAGCGATCAGGGTGATTATAGTGATCATGTTTATTGGAGCGATCAGGGTGATTATAGTGATCACGTTGATCGGGTGATTATAGTGATCACGTTGATCGGAGCGATCAGGGTGATTATAGTGATCACGTTGATCGGAGCGATCAGGATGATTATAGTGATCACGTTGATCGGAGCGATCAGGGTGATTATAGTGATCATGTTTATTGGAGCGATCAGGGTGATTATAGTGATCATGTTGATCGGGTGATTATAGTGATCACGTTGATCGGAGCGATCAGGGTGATTATAGTGATCACGTTGATCGGAGCGATCAGGGTGATTATAGTGATCATGTTTATTGGAGAGATCAGGGTGATTATAGTGATCACGTTGATCGGGTGATTATAGTGATCACGTTGATCGGAGCGATCAGGGTGATTATAGTGATCGCGTTGATCGGAGCGATCAGGGTGTTTATAGTGATCGCGTTGATCGGAGCGATCAGGGTGATTATAGTGATCGCGTTGATCGGAGCGATCAGGGTGTTTATAGTGATCGCTTTGATCGGAGCGATCAGGGTGATTATAGTGATCACGTTGATCGGAGCGATCAGGGTGATTATAGTGATCATGTTGATCAGAGTGTTCAAGGTGAATATGGTAATCATGTTTGTTGATCAGAGTGGTCAGAATGACTGGTGATCATGCTGATTAGAGTGATCAGGGTGATCACGGGGACTTAAAATCCATACCCAAATACGCAAGGACACATCAGTTTGAAAAGGCCTGTGTGACAGATGGAAAGGACTGCCTCTGGCTGGAGAAAGAGTGCTACTACACCATGATTTTAACACTGTACTACACAGGTGACCTTAACATTGACTGGTTATCAATGTCTTGTCCGATGAAAAAAGAGGTGGTTAAATACATTAAACACATGTTACATAAAACAAGTTGTAAATAAACCAACAAGAATAGTGACGAATAAGGCAGGAATAAAAACCTCAAGTTGTCTGGATCATATTTACACAAATGTAAAAAATCTGTGTTCTGATGCTATCTCAGTACCAGTTGGCTGTGGTGATGATAACTTAGCAATAACTAGGAAAACCAAAGTTCCAAAAGCAGCACCACAGGTGATTACACGGCGAACTTACGGACACTTCATATTAGAAAGTTTTATTGAAGAAGTTAAAACTATTTCCTGGGAAGAGATGTATAAAAAGAAAAACCCTGATGCAGCTCTGGATATATTCATGAAATTGTTCATGCCAGTTGTAGATAAACATGCACCAATGAAAAAATTCTCAGTGAAAAACGTAAGAGCTCCATGGATGGATGAAGAACTAAAAAACATCATGGCTCAAAGAAACAAGGCAAAAAAGGATGCTGTAAATCAAGGCTGTACTAAACTTTGGAAGGAATATTGTAAATTGAGGAATTACTTATGTAAACTTAACAGGAGAAAGAAAAAGGAATATTACATAAATAGGATTAGGGCCTCTAACAATGGAAAGGATCTATGGAAAACTGTGAATAATATATTGGGTAAGAAAGGAAATTTGGTGCCGTTTCATTTAGAGGCAGAGGGATCATTCATTACAAAACCAGAATCAGTTGCGAAATATTTTAATTATTATTTTATTAATAAAATATGCAACCTTCAAAGTAAAATGAGCAAACTAAATGGCAAACAATCCTGCATAAATAAAAAAGTTAATTATGAAAGGGAGAGATTGTAAATTTAAAACTGAATATGTATGTGAGGAAGTTGAAAAACGTATATACACAATACAAAATGAAAGTACATCTGGAATTGACAACTTAGATGGGAAAATTTAAAAAATGGCTGTAAAATACATAACTAAACCAGTTTGCTACATTTTCAATTTAAGTATTGAGAAAGGTATATACCCAATGTTGTGGAAGGAAGCAAAAGTGAACCAACTGCCTAAAGACCATAAAAGTTTCTTAAATGGACCCAATAGTAGACCTGTAAGTTTACTACCAGTATTGGGCAAATTATTAGAAAAGGTAATAACATCTAGAATGCAAAATTATTTAACTAAGAACAGTATAGTGAATAATTCTCAGCATGCAAATAGGAAAGGACATTCAACATGCACTGCATTAATTCAGATGAATGATTAGTTACAAGAATTAGAAGAAAAAAAGTTAGTCGGAGCAGTTCTTTTAGACCTCAGTGCTGCATTTGATGTGTTGAACCATGATCTGTTGTTGGATAAACTAGCTTGTTATAGGATGGACTTAACTGTAATAGCTTGGTTTAAAAGTTCTCTCTCACATAGGAGTCAGAGGGTTTTCTATAATGAAAGTTTATCGAAGAGTAAAAAGGTTAATTTGGGAGTTCCACAAGGAAGCTGTCTTGGCCCATTATTGTTTTCAATATACATAAATGACCTGCCGTTAGTGTTGAATAAAACCAGGCTGCAGATTTATGCAGATGACAACTTTTTATGCATCAGCAGACACTGTTAATGATCTATCTATTATGTTGAAGGAAGAACTAAAGTCAGTAACAAACTGGATCTGTGATAACCATCATAACTGGGTGGAAATCACTGGGAGATCCAAAATTAACATTATCATAAATAATGAAGAAATTTAACAGGTTCAAGAGGTGAAATTATTGGGTGTTATAATAGACAATAGATTATCATGGAGAAAACAAATTGAAAACATTGTAACAAAAATGGGAAAAATGTTACCTGTAATAAGATGTGCAACATTTTTTTACAAAGGAAACTTTAAAAATGGTAATACAATCTTTAGTATTATCCAACTTAGATTACTTTGCAGTAGTGTGGTCGAATGCAGCAAAAAAGCATTTAACAAAAAGTTACAGGTAATGCAGAATAAGGCAGCTAGAATGGCTTTACAATGCCCATACAGAACTAGGATAAATAAAATGCATAATGAAGTAAAGTGGTTAATGGTGGAAGAAAGGTGGAGGGCAAATCTAGTGGGACTTATAAAGAATATTAATGAGTTAAAATATCCAGTGTCCATTTATGGTCAATTAAAACAGATAAAAGAGAGAGAAACTAATACTACAAGATATTCAACAAAAAATACTGAAATTCCAAGAGCGAAAACCAATTACAGGTGTAGAACAGTCATTTACAGGCAATTAAAGAATGGAATTCCTTGCCGGCTCCGCTGCTTAAGACTGACAGTAAAACAAAGTTTAAAAAACAAATAAAAAAATACTACCTGAAAGATCTAGAGACTAGCTGAATACTTATGTACTTCCTTGTCAAATACATGCAGAGTGCAGGGTATGAGGTAATTGAAATACTTTGTTTATTGTTATGATGATGATGATGATTATTAGTTATTCTTTTTATTTTCTCTTATTATTTTTATTTATAAATGTGTGTATATTTGTAATTACGGTTGATGTGTGATTGTTATGTATGTTATGTCTATGGGACCCCAAGAAGAATAGCTGCTATTTCAATAGCAGCTAATGGGGATCCAAATAAAACAATAAAACAATAAAAACACAGAGCAGAGAAAGATCTGAAAGGCAAGTTTTAGGAGATCATTAAAGGGGCAGATTTATATGAATATTTTACAGTAAAATAAAAGTCAAGGAGAGATTCTGCATTTATTCATTTTTTTATTCTAACAAAACCACAGTTAGAGGTTGAACATAGACAGAGAGAAGATCTCACCTTAAACACATCCTTCTCTCTAAATTCTCTAAACAGGGTGTAGTGTTTTATTTTGGGTGGTATCTAGAAAATCACTACATTTCCCAGAAACTTTGCAAACTACCTGGCAACAGAACAACCCAGCTGTTCTTTCATGAAACACATGCAATAGTTACTGTCCTAGTCACTTTGGAAACAAACTCAACCTAAACTGGCATGATTTGTCAAACTCTCAGCCGGATACAACTTTACCCATCTGATTTATTTCCCATAAATGCAATTAATACTATAGAACCAAACATCGGGCCTATTGGTGGTGTCGGGCAGTTGAACTAGAGTGAGGTTCAATATCGTATGGAAAGGTCTATATTCAGTATTAACCAATAACCCAGCATAAGGCTACAATCAATAACCAAAAATAAGACTGAAAAGAAACAGGTGGGCAACTAGTGAAGGCTACATATGGTACCTCTTATGCAACATTCATATATTTTTTTACAATCAGGATTGTCACATTAATGAGTGAAGTGGCTTCCATGCATAACTGAATATAATATACTCTCTAAAAGTATGCCGGCTCTGACGGCAATTATTCTGAACAGAAAAAAAAAAAAAACACACAGGTAAGTTATAAAAAAGTACTATAAAAATTAAGTAAAAAAAGTAAACTTAAGTAAAAAAAGAAAAGTAAACTTAAGTAAAAAAAGAAAAGTAAACTTAAGTAAAAAAAAGTTAACTTAAGTAAAAAAAGTAAGCAAAAAAGGCAACAAAATTAACATATGGCCACCAGTAAATGTAACTAATAATAATAATAATAAAAACACACAAACACACTTTCTACTGTCAATTTGATACTACTACATTAGACCATCGAGGTGTATGAAAAGATACACTCACTGGCCATGTCATTAGGTACACCTTATATATACACTCTTTATACATTTCAGCTCCACTGAGTATACAGGTGCACTTTGTACAGACTGTAGTGCATCTGTTTCTCTGTATACTTGTTCAACACTGTTCTTTAATAGTCAGGACCCCCACAGAGCAGGAGGATCATTCTCAGTGACACTGATGTTGTTGTGGTGGTGGTGGTGTTAGTGTGTGTCAGAGCTGCTGTTTTTAAACACCTCAGTGTCAGAAAATACTGCACCAACCAGCCAACAGTGTGACCAGTGAAGGACGAGAAGACCAACACAAACTGTGCTGAGCTGCTGTCTTTGACTTTACATCTGCCAGACCAACAAGATAAATGTGTCTAATAGTGGAAAGTGAGTTAACACAGTGTTTAACATCTCCAGCAGCTCACACACTAACACACCACCACCACATCAGTGTCACTGAGAATGATCCTCCTGCTCTGTGGGCATCTGCATCAGAACAGGCTGAACAAAGTATACAGAGAAACTATGGTCAGTGGAGCTAAACTGGACAATGAGTGTAGATACAAAATAAGTGTACCTAATGAAGTGGCCAGTGTGTGTATGAGAATGCATTTGCAGAAATGATGTAAATCATTAGATTTTATACACGTAGTGTTTTTCCTTTCAGATTAACTCTCTTCGGTTAGCACCGAGGCCACAACAACAGCTGGAGGGTAAAGACAAGTTATCACGAGCTCATCTTGGTCAGTATTAAGGCTAACAAATAATCAATTAGAGGCTAGACGTTTGTAATTAGCAGAGAAGTAATCACACAGCTATATTAGTGGGCTAAAGTGTGTTTTAGCCTTGGTTTGTTTTAGCTTCAAACATTTATATAGTTCCCCACTGACCTCGGACGTATGCCATCAGCCAAGTCCAAATTTGACTTCTTTAGGTTAGAACATTAGCGTCACAGTGCTACTTTATGTAACACTAGAACCCAATAGTCACCTGTAATAATATCACAAAAACGTTTATAAAACCTCATCCAGATGTTGATGAAGGTCTAGTGAGCTTAACTTGATGATCATGGCTGTGAGTGTGTACATATAAACTCATTTAGAAAGGGATGAACAGCCTGACGACGCAGAAAAATAATTGTATCTTACTGCCCCCTAGTGGACGTGCCTAGTAAGTGCGTGAAAACAGAAGATGCAAATGGTAAACATAAACAGCTAATAATAAAACAAGCTTTTAAAATATAATGAAATAAGTGCATATACAACACTGATCACAGAGCTCCGAACATAAATATGAGCTATTTAATGACCTCAGGTGTGAACTTCTGAACTCTGCCCAAACACCAAAGGCTTTTTCGAAAGTACAATTGATAAACACACACAACTGCATAGACTCAAAATAACCACACTTAAAAGTTTAAAGTGCATTACACTGATACCTCAAAGTACCAAAATCTGGTTGTTTTTGTTTGTCTGCTCCTTCAAGGCACCAACTCGTATAATACTGCATCAAATCATGATTTTAGAAACTTTTAACTTGATCAAGAAAGCAGCAGCCATCACTTCACTCTCAGTTAACACACTTCTGTACCATCTACGCTATACTCAGAAGCTCCAGACTCAGAAGGGATCAGTGGGCCAGAGAGAGGTTCTCTCACTGAGGCAGTCTTTAGGCTGTAGGGTCCCGAGGACTGCAGGTCACCAGCGTCCACTCACGCTCGCCACATCAGCGTGGAACTGCTGCGAGAGACGCCCAGTGGCACCACCCTCTAGGAAGGAAGAGTGGATATTTGTGGGCTCAAAGAGCTTCCGCCGGCTTTTGTTCAGCTCTGTTGAAACCAAACAAACAGATGCGAGATGTCTTTAAACCGGTCTCAGTCTCGGTCTCAGTCTCTGGATCTGATGTGGACACCAGCCGAGTCTGATGTAACAATCAGAAACGGACCTTCAATAATCCAATCAAACAGAATAAATCTGTCCTTTTTCGACATGCCTAAATCTGCTCTCTGATTGGCTGACAGGCTCTAATATAATAAGTCATTTTAGGCGATGCATTATTTTTGTTTGATTTAGGATAATGTGAAGAAATATTATTTATTCATACTGTACATATGATGTACAATCAATGATGATGAATGTACAATGAATGACATTATTTTGTCAGTTTTTTAGACAATGTGAATCTGGTCTGATCTGTAAAGTGTTCAGATTTCTGTTTATTATAGGAAATATCTTTTATTTATAATCACTGATTTTGAAACTGAAAAAAAAAATCACATTTACTTCTATATGTCCACGTTTATTCAATGTTTATGTATTATCCTGGCATTCCTGAATTCATGAGATTGTCTTGAAAGCAACAAGCCCTCATTCGTCCGTTTTCAACCTTCCTGTCAAAAATAATCCACTATTTCTTTTATTAGTACACTGAGAACAATTTAATCCAGACCCAGCGCTTTTTAGAAAAAGATCATACTTCTGTCTAAACGTCAGGTCACACTAATGCAACTTCCACTGATCCACTGAGGGCCACAACCCTCACACTCTGCTTTCATCTGACACGAGTGTGTCAACCAATCAGACACGATTAAATCCCTCAGTAAAGCTTCAGAGACTTCTATGTTTGGAAATGGCAAATTGTACAAACCTGATTGAATAGGATTAAGATCTATTCTAACATTCCTAAATGGATGCAGCTGAATTGCCACCATGACACATGTTTACAGCCTGTGTGTAGTGTTCACTTATTCAGATTAATCTGTTTGATGAATAGACGTGAAACTCCTGCCAGGCAGAACACACCTGAGATAGCCAGGAGCATTTTTCTTCGAGCTCCGAACGTCGTGATACCCAGTTCCTTTAGGTCTGGATCCGTCAGTGTGACAAACGTCTGCAAATCAATCTAAACCACACACACACACACACACACACAGGAGGAGGTTTATTATGAGATATTCTCTTTGTTATTATTTTTACCTAATTTTCCACCCAATGTAGTAATAGCCAATCGACCCACCCATCCACTAGGACTCTCTAAATCACTTGTAATGTCCCTGACTCTGGAGGGTGAGGACTAGCACATGGCTCCTCTGATGCATTTGAAGTCAGGCTCCACGTCTTGTCTAACTGCTGGTGATACATCATCAGGGGAGGCAACACACTCAGACAAAAGACAAGGATCTCCTGCTCTGATATATCAGCTAACAGACACCTGAGCCAGTAGACATTACTTAGCAGTGATGGGGAGAGAGCGCCATTTACCCACCCAGGCAGTACGGCCAATTTTGCTCTCTCGAGTCCTGGCTGTCAATGGCAAAGCAGCATGACCAGGATTCATAGTGTCAGAGCCTCCACTTAGGCTATTCGTGGCCACTTATGAGATAATCTTGAGTAAGTATATTTATTTCAATATTTTTTGCTAATGGTCAACACGTGTGGTCTACGTTTGCCATAACTGATCCAGCAAAAGCAGATGATGGTCACCACCCCTGAATACCAGTAATATGGGAAACAGCGAGCTTACAATTCCCATTAATAATAATAATAATAATAACAATAATAACAACAACAACAATATGATTTAAGTACTAATACACATTTCTGGTTGTTAGTAGAGTTCAGTTTTTGGCTGCTAAACTCAGCTCTGCTGAACATTAATAAGAAAACACTTCTCTGCGTGTTAAGACTAAACTACCTGCTTTATGTCAGCAGCGCCATCTAGTGATGACTGTGTGTTAGTAACAGCTTCTGTCTTAAGACTCGGTGTCATTTGACGGTCGAGATGCTATAAGAGCTTCAGAATTTATGTTCAACATGTTTAATGTTCATAATTTAATTCAACAAGTTAAACTGTCAGTTTATATACATTCACATATTTGAAGCCTTTATGTTTTATTGTTGATCAGTATGACTTATAGCTCACAGACTTTTTCCACTATATTGTAATGTTTTGAGATGTATTAGTATGTTACACACACAGTAGGTGGTCACAGACAGACTCTGCTGATGTCAGAGTTGCAGATTGCTAACCAAATGGCAGCGTTTTTATGCCATAATGAACTATCTATAAGTGTTAGTATGACTGTGGGTACCTCCTGCTGCTGGAAGACGTCAGTGTATTTCCCCAGTCCCAGAGTGCTGAAGAGCTCCGGCAGGTCTGTCCCTTTAAGAGAGGAGCTCAGAGAGCAGCTTTTGCTACCAATCACAGAGGAGATACAGTCCATATAGTTACTGCTGCTCAGATACTGATCCACGGCTGTGAAGACAAAAACACACGTTAACACATCATTAGACGGGTTTCCACTCAAACGTTCTGCAAATGTTACGCACATTTACAATAAAGAAGTTGTTTTCATCCACTACTGAAGAAACTTTAGACAATGAGGCTCTCAGTCATGACGATGCAGCATCAAAACAATCTAAATTGACCAGCATCTGTCTGTGTAATAACTGAGCTCATTTTACAAACACATTTGTTTATTCAATTTGTACTGAGATTTTTAAACAATACAAGAAAGACCATAAATCCCTTTTTAAATCATCGCAAAAGTACTGTACAGAGCAAAGTACACAGTTCTCAATGCCGGGGGGATTTATACCACTCTTATACCCATATCTAGCATTAGATATGGTGCCAACAGGTTCTATTCTATTGGCACTATTTCTTTACAGGGACTAGACAATCTGTATGTGTGTACATCATGTGTCAGCTTAAAGTAGCGGAGTGCATTCTTTAAAAGGGGTGTCCACAAACATTTGGGCAGATCTTGAGATGATTTCTCACCTGTCCTGCTCTTGTTCCTCTCTGGAGATCTGATGGTGGAGGGGAACTCGTTCACTGCTCCGTTTCCGTTAATGATGGCACTCCCGTTTCTCTCTCTCCAGCCACCGTTACTCAGAACCTCTCCAGCACCCACACAGGAGAGAGGAGAACCCTAACACACAACAAAACTGAGCACGTTACTGAGCAAATGTACATATTAGTGCTGCAACCACGTCTACAGAATATTAGTTAACCTTCGATGATCTAGTTGGTCTTTTTTTAATACTTTGGATTTTGTGTTTATATACTATATTTAAAATGTCCACCATGACCATTTTTGGCATCTTTTTTATGAAAAAGTCTGAAAAAGACCTGATAATTTTATTATAATAGTTTATCAAATTAAAGGACCTATTTTTTTACTGTAAAAACACAGACCTGCTGAACGAAGCTTTTTAAAAAGTAAAATGTGAACACAGGTTGTAAATGTGAACATATGATGGTAAAATGAAAATCAAATGAAGCTGATATACAGCTACTTACTACAAAAAGCAGCTGTGTGCTTCTTTGTTTGTCCACATGGGGGCAGTGTTGTCTACTGCTGCACTGTGTGGCTTTCTCGCAGAGCATCTTGCCTCATAGCTACTTTTACAGATGTGTAAATATTATTTATTTTATCTTATAATTTTATCCCTGATTTTCTCCCCAATGTATTTTAGTGGCCAATTAACCCTTTTATCAACTCTCCCATCACTATCACTTGCAATGTCCCCGTTTCCTCTGATACCAGTGACGTCAAGCCCCTTTTTTCCCCAAACTGCTGGTGGTGCATCGCCGCTAGGCAGCTAGTCTGCTTAGAGGAAAGCGCGGATTCTGATGAATCGCCACAGATGCCAGAGTCAGTCGACACTGTTTACAGAGCTAGGGAGAGGACGACATCTTGCCTGCCAGAAAAGATGTCACTGCCAGTTCTGCACTCGAGGCCTCGATGGCAAGCAGCGGGATCAGGATTTGAACTCACGATCCTCAGATCATAGCGGCAGTGCCGTAGTTCGCTCAGCCACTCGGGGCTGTAAATATGATTTTTAAATGATTGTATCTCACTTGGTCCATCAGCACCAAAACTAACACTAGCCTAGAGTTTAAAGTCATAACTCTGAACCAAAGTTGACAGCAATTATCAACATGAGCTTGTCTTTATGCTGTGATGTCTAGAACCAGACATGTGATTTGATCTGCAACTCCTGAGGATTAGGACCCGTATCACCCCCTACACTACCGTACTCTTTAGTGTCACCATCTTAATTTTATTAATTAACATTAATTACTTTAGCATGTATTAATTTACATGCTGCTGGTCTGCCAAAAAAACTCTGACTCAATGAGACTCTGATGGTGTCCTGATGTATATGACACCAAGACGTGAGCAGAAGATATTTAAACTCTTAATCTGTAGAACTCCCAGAATGTGTAGAAAGTAGTGTGAGTGTGTGCACACACACCTCATACGTGGTTCTAATGGCAGGTTTGTAGGCTGCATGGCTGGCTCTGCGTAGCTGTTTAATACTGTCTGCAGGCATGGACTTGGAGAACCCCAGACCGCTCCAGGTGTTTGTGGGGGTCCGCACCTCGGTCACCACCGGCTTCTTCAGCATTGCTGAAACACACAAACACACAATACAGTCTTCTCTGCACTAAGACTCCTGTAGGACGGGTGCACACATCTATAGAGTTACTTATCTAATGACTATGTGTACAGTGTATGCTGGTGTACCTTGAATACCTACATTAACCCATATTACACAATACAACTGTGTACATGTTTTGTCATTAGCCTACTTTACCCTGATGACTTGCACTGAATGGAATCAGTTAGGGATGCATAGTCTGGACAGTAGTTGCTGATAGTCAGCCTCAAGCAAACCTCCAAATGATCATCAGTCATAGTGGAACCATACTTGGACTTAATGATCTTCACGTGTGAAAAGGCTGACACTGAATAATGCAGTCAAGGCAAACACACTTCAAAAATTACAGAAAAAATTCCTCCTCCACTCTGTATGGAAATGGTCAGTTTTAGGTTTCTTAGATGGTCCAGCTTCTTTAGTCATTTTTAAACTCTTTCTTCAGTTTAAAAGAAATAAATTGGAGGCTAACTGGGTAACTCGCAAGCTAGCTGGAGTTTTGCAGCACTTAAACAGAAATTCGGAATTATTTTGATAAAAGTTACAGTTGAATGTAAATGGATGGCTTATCACAAATTCAGATGTTAATGTTTTAATATAAAACCTCTGATATTAAAATACATCTAGCTGACAAAACAGGCAGAACAAACATACATGTTAAGAACTTACAGTGACAGGTGAAAACGGACTGCTGGACAACTTGAAAAATGCCGGTTTACAAGTCCAGACCCTGTTTCATGAAGTGATAGCTGAGACGGCCAATCACACGTTAGAAAGAAACAGCAGAGCCAATCAAATGAGCTTGTGGGCGATCTAAAGTGAAACTTGATTCAGATCGAGAGGCTTGGAATTCCCGCTGGGTCCTAGTGCTCGACCAGTCTCACTAGGAGACTTCATTTATTTATTATTATTTCATTCATTCATTCATTATCACACCCGCTTAATCCTTATCAGGGTCGTGGTTAGTCCCCCACCCCCTCACTGGGCGCAGGGCATTACACTATTCAACTAAGCCCAGGACAGGGCGCCAGTCCATCGCTGAGTGAACACACACGCACCTCCATGTTTTTGGACTGTGGGAGGAAACCGGAGACCCAGGAGGAAATCAACGCAGACACGGGGAGAACATGGAAACTCCGCTCAGATGTGGACTCGAACCCAAGACCTCAGCGCTGAGAGGCGAACGTGCTAACCACTAAGCCATCGTGCCGCCCCTTATTATTATTTATTAGGAGCTAATAAATAATCTGTATGTACTTAACTGTCAGAGCACTAACCTTTAGTAGCAAGTAGCTTCTTCTGCTCATAGTCGTAGGTCTGAAAACAGAGCAGTGATCAAGTTAGAACAGATAACTGCTGCATTTATACACAGTGATGTACTTGAGTGTGATGAGAGAGAGAGAGAGAGAAACAGTCAATGAGAGAAAAATAGAGAGACAGAAAGCGAGAGATACAGAGAGACATTGAAAGAGAACGAGAATGAGACAGAGAAAATGAGAGAGAGAAAGAAACACTCAGAAAATGTGTGTGTGTGTGTGTGCGCGTACCTGTATGTGAGGTGCTAGTCTGTTCCTCTCTGCTGCTCTCTCGCTGCCTGGAGCTCTCTTATCAGCTAATGCATCAGCTTCTGAATCTGACAACAAACACTCTGAACTACACACACACACACACACACACACACACACACACACACTTAAGTCTGTACTGGACACTTCAATACAGTAGTAGAGTAATTACAGTAGTAGAGTAATTACAGATAGATGACTTTTACAACCTCCATTTCACATATGGGATTAAAGAAAGACAGAGAGGGAGAGAGGCAAGTGAGAAAAAGAAGGTGGGAGAAAGATGAAGGGAGTGAAGGAGAAAGATGAAGGAAAAGACAGAAAGAGTAATTTAGAGAGACAGAGAGAGGGAGATGCTCCAGAGAAAATGCTCCATTGTCTTTGGTGTTCCACAGGGATCAGTGTTGAGGCCATTGTTATTTTCTTTTTATATGCTGCCTTTGGGTCTGATAGTTTTAATATTGCTTATCATTTATTTGCTGATGACAATCAGCTTCATCTTTCATTTAAACCTACAGAATTTCAAAATGTACATAGGCTAATCGACTGTATAGATGCTGTCAGGGATTAGACAGCTAAACATTTCTTACAGCTGTCAAGACAGAGATTCTCCTGATGTTGCTCCTGATAGGGTGGCTCCATTGATCAAGCAATCTCTTGAGTTTCTTTCTCCTGCTGTCCAATCAAGTTTACGTAACTTAGTTTCCTAATATTCCTAATATGAGATCTGTAGTTTCAAACACAGAGCTAGAGATGCCTATTCATGTTTTATTTCATCTCACATTGATTAGAGAAGAAGTAAGATAAAGAGAGAGAGAGAGAGAGAGAGAGAGAGAGAGAGAGAGAGAGAGAGAGAGGGTTGGAAAATGAGTTACATATCAGGGAATTATTATTGACATTAAAACAAAAGGAAACATTAACTGCATATTAATGAGGTTTGTAATACTAAGTGTGTTAATATTCACTAATTCTTTAATTAACCATTCAGTGTCAAAGTCAAAGGCTCCTCTAATGTGACTCATTCACACTCTGAACCTACTGCAGGTGGGAGTTCTTGGTGTCTTGCAGCAGTTCCACTGTTTGCCTTTTTCCTGATGATGCCAGCATCTGCTTTAGCTCTCTGCTGTTGGCTGAGTGAGATGGGCTCCTGGGCATGCCCACTTCAACAAACGTGTCTGAACCTGTGGGGGCACAATTGAAAAGGGTTTTTTATTAAATACAGTGATCCTAATCGGTCTAGACCATGTTCATTTGTTTAAAAATGACTGAAGTCTTCACTGAGAACAATAGAAGCATGCTATAAAACTGCGTTGTGAATGTCAGCTGTGGATCATTCTCAGCTCTGTGACACTGATGTGGTGCTGTGTTAGTGTGTGTATGACTAGATCAAACAATTGTGTAACAAAACACAAGGTAAATAAAAATGGCTGAGATATGGTCCAAAACGGCTCCAACCGTGAATAAGATTCAATCTTTTAGCGTCCTTTCACCCTGTTCTTCAACATTCAGGCCCACCCACAAGACCACTGCAGTGCTGGTGGATCATTCAGTGATACTGATGTGGTGGCAGTGTGTTAGTATGTGCTGAGCTGCTGATGTTTGTAAACACATCAGTGTCACTATTGAAGTGAAAATAGTGCACCAACCAGCAGTAGAGGACCAACACAAACTGTGCTGAGCTGATGTCTCTGTCTTTACATCTACAAGGTGGACCAACATGGTAGGTGTGTCTAATAGAGGACAGTGAGTGGACACAGTGTTTAACATCTCCAGCAGCTCACACACTAACACACCACCATCACATCAGTGTCACTGAGAATGATCCTCCTCTGGATAGAATTACTCAGGCTTCTTCATTCTACCCCATCATCACTGCTGCTGTAACCACAGGACAGCTGTTGTCTAGATGTTACTTGGATAGTGGACTATTCTCTGCACAGCAGGGACAATGACATGGTAGTCTCATGATGGTCTGTGTGACTGAGCGAGGTACTGAGTGAGTTTGTGTGGTTTGCACCTTCATCTGAGTTGGATTTGTTGCAGAGAGCATCTGATTGGCTGTGTCCGTTAACTTCCTGGACAGCTGGCTCACAGTGGGAGGGGCCAAGCATAGATTCAGTAAGAGCTACTGAGGAAATCCCTCTGTATACGGAGGCAGGAATCTGTCTCACACACACACACAAACACAAACCTTTATATATACACAGAACTGTTTAAATGTATGGCCCTATACACAGTGGTGCTTGAAAGTTTGTGACCCCTTTAGAATGTTCTATATTTCTGCATAAATTTGACCTAAAACATCATCAGATTTTCCTAAAAGTAGATAAAGAGAACCCAGTTAAACAAATGAAACACAAATATTATACTTGATCATTTATTTATTGAGGAAAATGATCCAATATGACATTTGTGAGAAGCAAAAGTATGTGAACCTTTGCTTTCAGTATCTGCTATGACCCCCCTTTACAGTAATAACTGTAACTAAACGTTTCAGTAACTGTTCTTTAAACGTTCTTTAGTAGAACGACTTGTGTGTTTAGGGTCGTTGTCTTGCTGCATGACCCACCTTCTCTTGAGATTCAGTTCATGGACAGATGTCCTGACATTTTCCTTTCCTCTATATAATTCACAATTCATTGTTCCATCAGTGATGACAAGCCGTCCTGACCCAGATGCAGCAAAACAGGCCCAAACCTGATACTACCACCACCATGTTTCACAGATAAGGGTCTTATGCTGGAATGCAGTGTTTTCCTTTCTCCAAACATAACACTTTTCATTTAAACCACAAAGTTATATTTTAGTCTCATCCATCTCTTTGATAGATCCTTGTTCTTTAAATAAAACAGGTGCCCACTCACAGCTGATTGCCATGATAGAAAACACCTGACTCTAATTTCACCTTCAAATTAACTGCTAATCTTAGAGGTTCACATACTTTTGCCTCTCACAAATATGTCATATTGCATCATTTTACTCAAATAAATGAGCAAGTCTAATATTTTTGTTCTAATTTTTTATAACTGTTATATTTTTGCCACCCTTCACTGGGTCCTCCCTTCCTTCCAGTCATCCGTCCGTCCGTCCGTCTATCTATCCATGCATCCCTTTATATCTATCCATTTCTCTATCTACCCATCCATCTATATATCCAACTTCCTAACCGCTTAATCCTGGTCAAAGTTGCTTTGAGTGCCCACACCCCTTCACTGGGCTCTTGGCAGCGCATTACACTAATTTACCATACCCATCCATCCATCAATCCCTTTACACACACACACACACGCGCACAGCTTAGTTCATGAAATTAAAAATGTCAGTTTACCTTTTGGAATTAAATGATGAACGCACGATTTGATGCTCAAATTGGAATATGATGAAAAAGTTCATTTGTGTACACAATTTCATTAAAATGATAAACATTTATATAGTTAACAGCCCAATCTCCAGACCTGAGCCCCACTGAAAACTTCTGGAATATGACCAACATGAAGAGCAATAACCTATAAGCCATCTAATCAAAGCTGAGCTTCTCCCGTGGTGTAAAGTCTATGGAAGACTGATGGAGACTAAGAACAAAACTGACTTATTCCACCAAACACAGACTGAAGTGAGACTGTTAGTATTGTGTTGCTTAAAGGTCAATATCAACTTTTCTTTGAATTACTCAATTTCAGCGAACATGGTGTTTTGTGTTCATTTGTTCAGTAACTCATTTACACAGACATAATAACTCACACTGGATTATTATTTGGGAGAAGTTGTGTCTGCGGTTATAATAAAATAAAACACAGACGGCTGCTGTAAAGCTGGGCAACACCTGTGACTGTGCAGACACTTACGTGTGCTTTGAGCTGCTCTGTGGTCACTGCTTTGTGTAGAGGGGTCAGTCCTGGTGGGGGGGACGGCGGGTGTGTATGAACACGTGAGTGTGTGTGTGACAGTGAGTGTGTGTGATTGTGTGTGTTGCTGTGGTTGTAGCTGTGAACTCCAGACAGGAGCAGACTGCTGAGTGACCCCTGAGAAAGAGACTGCAGCATCAGAACAGAGGAGAACCCTGAGAGAGAGAGAGAGAGAGAGAGAGAGAGAGAGAGAGAGAGAGAGAGAGAGAGAGAGAGAGAGAGAGAGAGAGAGAGAGAGAGAGAGAGA
>BRDA01003590.1:0-12371 GCA_036984385.1 Crenuchus spilurus
TAAAATATTGACATTTGCCATCTCCACATCATTGCATTCAGTTTTTATTTACAATTTGTTTAGTGTCCCAACTTTTTTGGAATCCGGTTTGTAGATTAATACCTGAATCAACAACTTTTTTAACAAGACAAACTCAAGAAAATAAATCCAATTAAAAGGACAACAATATTTGATTTCTCACTAAAAGATTCTGTTTGAATTAAAGCAGGAGCTCAGCTCAAGTTGACGATGGCGTAATTCCAAATCCCAGGTGTGAGCGGAGACTGTGATTGGTTCTCCTTCTTGTGAGGAGCAGAGCTTGTGGCCAATCACATTTCAGTAAAGAAAAATAGCAACAGCGGACAACAAAGCTATGCTGAGCCAAAAGAAATGAGTAACGGCAAGCTTCCTAGAAACGCAGTGGAGTCAAAAGTACAATATTTCCCTTTGAAATGTAGTGCAGTGAAAGTCATAAGTTCACCAAAAAATAAATACTCAAGTAAAGTAAAAATACTCAAAAAATGTATTTAAGTACAGTACTCAAGTAAAAGTACTCTGTTACTGTCCACCACTGCAACTTACTGAAACCAGTTACAGCTCATATTCACAGTCATTGATGTATCTAAGACTTCCAGAAGGCCTAGAGTGAAAAAAGACATTTTTTTGAAGGTTTGAAATATTGAAAATGTTTGTGTGAGAGAAGAAGAAGAACACTGGATTAACCATCTCTTTCTGTTCCCCCAAACACTACCAATTCTGTTGATTTGTCTATTAAATCTGATCTATTAATATCTGACTGAGCAGAGAACAGAATAAGAGACAGGATGGCATACAGACAGGAAAACTTATTAGGTCCAATTAAATTTTGTGCTTTAAATAAAGTTGAGCTTGGGCACAGCACAGCATGTTCTGTACGACACTGTTACCAAATCATATAAAAGCGTTGAACAGACAACATGTACTGGAGGCTGAATGGCTTCATCACCAGCAGTCAAATGAAAGTAAACACCAACAGAAATCCTATTAATAGTATGCTGAGTCATTGTGCTTTTCACACAGTCTTCTTACTCTTCAGTTTCGTTGTTTTCATGTGATTTAACTTTATCTATGCAGTAATACTAAATTGCCCAATTTATGCCCTTCCCACACAATCATTCTTTTGTAGCAACTGTTGCGAAAGGTGTACATTCAAGCTAAGGAAGATACTATGTACAGCATACGGCATGTTGTAAAAATACATCAATTTAGATGCCATTATCAATTTAAAAGATGTTTATTTTGCATGCACATGAGAATAAGGCACATTTTTACAATTTCATGCAAAATATTAACTAATCTAGAACATGGCAGCAACACAACTCAAAAAAGTTTGGACAGAACCATGTTTACCATCATTTAATAACTAGGGTGACCAGACGTCCTCTTTTACTCTTTTTGAGACTTAAAAAACATGTCCTGGTGGAATTTCACAAACGTCCAGGATTTTGTTGTACTCAAGAAGCGTTTCATTCACAAACTAGTCGCGCCCTCCCCCTATTCCGTTTGGTTCACTTGAGTGAGATGTTATGCTATATTAAATGGAGATACAGCTGAATCCAAGCCGGTTTCCCTTCAGGCTGCCACATGATTGGCTCTGCCATTTCTTGCAAACGAGTGATTGGCCGTCGCCACTGTCACTCCTTCAAATGGAGTCTGGACTGCAATTTGGCCGGCAGTCCGTTAACGTGTTGATCGTTTGTTCTGCCTGTGTCACGTCAGCTAGACGTATTTTAATATCAGTGGTATCATATTAAAATTCATTAATATATAAATTTGAGTGTGTGTCTGTGTGCATGTGTCTACCAGTCTGTGATAAGCCATCTGTTTACATGCCTCTAAGTGTAACTATTATCAAAATAATTCAGAATTTCTGTTTATTTTTACTAAAAAATGAGGTATAATTCTGTGTAAATAAGATCTATTGACCATACAGTCCAAACATAAGTGTAACACTGGTGATAATGAGCTCAAGTGAAGTTGACTGAAAAGGATTGGGTGATAATTTTATGCTACATGCTTTTAACAGTTTATTATTTATAAATAATATATAATAATGTATTAATATTTTATTAATGATTAATAATAATGTATTAATTATTTTATTGTTCATAATAACGTTTAATAGTTATTATTTGTATATTATTAATAGTAACTAGTAATTATTAATATAGTATAAATCATAATTTGTCACTATTTATTAATAATTAATAATAAAATTTGTGTTCAAGCACCAAAAAAAAAAAAGTATTTGAACATGTAATCATACATCATACGCCCGAACCCACCCCCCACCCCCCGCTAAGGTGCCCTCTTTTTCATCACCTCAGATTTGGTCACCCTAAATATCCACTCTTCTTTTAACAACAGTCTATAAACATCTGGGAAGTGAGGAGACTAATGGCTGGACTTTTGGGAGAGGAATGCTGTCTTATTCTTGTCTAGCTGCTCAATAGTCCTGGGTCTTCTTTGACAGATTTTTTGTTTCATGTTCATCATGTTCATGATGTTCTTCCACAAGAATAGAGTGATAGATTGACTCAGTTGGAACCTTTTTTTTCTAGAGCTATGTGCAGTTTGTTTAAATTAACCCTTCCATGCATTAATTATGAAAAATCACCCAAAATACTATCAGTACTGCCAAAAGCCAACTCAGTATAGCCAAAACTCCATCTAATACAAGCAGAACTTCATCCAGTATAACAAAAACTTCATGCAATACAGCAAAAACTCCCCAGTACAAACACAATAACCACTCAACACAATCAAAAAAATCAAACCAATACAACAAAAACTCCATCCACAACAGTCAAAGCTCTACCCATGCAGCAAAAAAATCAAGTACAACTCAAACTCCATCCAATAAAACCACATCTTCACCTAGGACAACAACCAAAACCTCACTCAATTCTGCTGGAATTCCATCCAACACAACCAAAACCCTGCCACACAATCAACCTCCCACCCAATGCAACTGAAAGCTCATGCAATTCAGCTGAAACCCCACCTAATATAAACAAAACCAGGCACAAACAGGGTCCATAAAGGGACTTTCACAACAGTCACCACCTTTTATGAAGGGATTAATGCTGTTAAGAGTTTTTGGAGCTCAGCAAAGGAAAAGGGCGTTTGAAGGTCTCCAGTTAAAACAAAAGGGAAAGATGCCAAAGGACAGTCAGTCCTACTCTCCATTCGCTCATTCCATTCTTGCCTTCATCTCCACTCCTCCCCTCTTGTTTTCCATGATAAGCTTCTAATATCAATGAGCTCTTGAAAGCTAGACTAGCTGAACATTGGTCAAAAAGGTAATGTGGTGCTATGCAAAAATATGTATGCCATATATGTATGTTTGTTCAGTGACTGTTTGAACTATTTCAGGGCTAAAGCACCTGTTTCTCCCAACAGTTAATCCCCCATAGAACAGCTGAGACAATCACAATGACCCCACTTCTCTCTCCATATTCACCTCTCATTGTAATAACAGTATACTTAAAGTAGCGTATTTTGAGCATCATATTAACTCATTAACAATTGTGACCCCGCCAGGGAAACCCGGGTCAAAGTCTTTTTTTTCAAATATGAGTTTTTAGAATACTGACACTCAACTCAGTTTATTTGTGTCACAACACATTAATATACCAGAAACGCTTAAAAATGTATCAAAATAAATCCAAATATAGCAGAAATGAACACTAAAAGACGACGCTGGCTAAAATTGCTCTGTTTACATTAGCTGAAGACAGTTAACCTGCTCACGTTTGGTGGATGGATACATGAGCTCACATTTCTACAGTGAAGAGTAGTTCAGGAGCCGAATGACGCCCAACAAGCTTGTGTACCTCCGCCGTAGAAGTAGTTCTACATCCGGATAATGAGTTGTCACAGAAACCCGTTTTTCAGTTAAAATCTGCAAATATGCTGAAAGGCTTACTGCACAAAAACAACTTTTTTTGGTGCATTTAAGTTTTGTTTTTGATCAAAACATGTACTATGATAGATATCTCAGACTATTATCTTTCATTTACAGCAATAAAACCGAGTGGCTAAGTTTTGTCGCTAATGTGAGTGACAGGCTAAACGACACCGTATCTCAACAAGTTGTACAACGACTTTGGCCTGGTTTTCCCTGGCAGGGTCACACGTTCTTCATTTTGGACAATTTAAGAATTATAATAGGATGTCTCAAAACATTTTAACCCTATTTAGGACCTTGAAACCACTTTTTTTTCAGTCTAGCATTTCTCACTCTTATCAGGATACCTGCCAACACTCTTTTTTCACAGGAGTCTCCCTATTTGTAACATTTTCATCTGCTGTGATAATTTAATTATCTCCTGTTAATCCATCCATCCCCTATCTTACCTGCTTAATCTACTTTATGGGTTGTGGTGAGTCCCTATACTGGGAAGACGAGGCAGCAAACACTCATGTCATGTCATACGCCGTCATTGCTTCGCGATGGTAGGCTGCACAGACGAGTCACTTCTCTCCAATGCCATCTGTCTCTGGTTGCTTGTAGCAGGCTAGCACCTGATAATCCAGTCCATGTCTTCATGTTATCTTTGATGAGCCAGTAGTAAACTTCTCAATACCCACCCTGTCTCTCACAGTGGGTACCGCGGACCTGGGCGACGTCCGAGCCAGTATGACATTCTTAGTTTTTGACTTCATTTGTGCTCTGTGGGATAAATAGACTGACTAAGCATCCCAATCTCTTGTCAGCCCTGCAGTCGACTCGATGTTGTGCTAAGTTGCACCTAGCATACACCTCATCATGAAAAATCAACATTCAGTGTTATTAGCAGTAAAGCAACATAACACTTAAAGTTGTAAGAACCGTGCTGCAGCCCACAGTTCCAGGTCCCGTTGGATGGGGAGTGTGATCGCTCTTTGTCTGGAACCTCCTCTTCGACCTTACCATCAAGGGTGGCCCTACCAGGAGCATAGCTCCAGATGGTATCGCTCTTAGATTCAAAGGTTCTCTCAATCTTCTCCGCCACGGCAAGGTAGCGTTCTCAGGAGAAGAGCAAACACTCATACACACTAATATCAGGGCTATTTATAGTAACCAATTCACCAGACTTCCATGTTTTTGATTGTGGGAGAAAACTACACAGTAAATCTGCCAGTGTTAAATCAACACTATTAGAGTTAAATTAACACTAAGGGTGTCAAAATGTAACACTCTCAGTGTTAATTTAACTCTAATAGTGTTAATTTAACACTGGCAGATTTACTGTGTAGACAGCCTGGAGGAAACCCATGTAAACGCAAAAAAAACAAACATGGAAACTCTAACTAGATGGGGACTCAAATTGAAGACCCAACGAGAATGTGCGACTCACTAAGCAACGGTGCAGCCTTCTCCTGTTAATCTCCTGATTTATGTTGTGATACCAATCACATGGGTATTTTCAGTTTCAGTCGCTGTAGTATCTGGCAACCTAGAGGCAGAGGTGAACAAGCATAAACAAACACCCATGCCCAGGGGTGTCATTGTGTCATTAGTGGTGAGCATTCAAGACTCAAGCCACAAATGTTTCGACGCCAGCCCCGAATGTTTTTTGAAAGTGAAAGTATAGTTTGTGTTATCATCCAGAAAACTTTTGTTTCACAGGTGAGAGATTTTGTTGATAACCCAGAAAATCATGAACTCACTGGACAGTAATCACAAATTACTTTGTTTATTAGGTCTGTAATGTTATTTTAATACTATTCAATTGTCAAAACAGTACATTGAGCAGCTCAAAAAATAGACGTGTCAGTCTCAAACATTCAGTTTTGTATACATTGCTGAGTTGAGCACAATTGAATATGAACAACAGTTGATAAACAGGGCATTTATTTTCATTTAACAAACAAACATTTACCTTTGTATTTATTAAGATACACCTAAATCTGACACCTTCTGTTTCTGTTTCTCAGGAGAGACTGACATAATAGATGCTCAACACTGTCAAACAACTGCAAACCAACCAGAACAATACTGTGTTATTCAAACGTCTGGTACAATAACCTTCAGAATACAAATGCTGTCTGATAACAGTCTTTACTTAGAACATGCTGTACCTTTCTCTTATTCAGGTTCACCTAATGACTTGTGTGCAACTTGCTTATACCCAATTAGAGGTGTACTCTAATTAAATAGATACTATTTACAGCTCAGATCTTCTATAAAAATACACCAGATACACCTGCAACAATTTGCAACAGCATCATCATCAGTCTTTGCAACTTCTCAAGCAGAAAAGGAGCCGGAACGAAGGAGGCTTCAAAGCTTCTATTGCTTGTCTATCTACATTTGCAGTCTCTTTTTCTGAACATTCTTTCATTCAAAGTCCAAACACTCTCTGACTCAGCTCCCTCTCTTCCTCACCCCCTCTGGGCCTCCTGAGACATGGACCTGCCCAGTGTTTTGGGCGCTTTGGCAAACTCCATGCGCATTGGCTTGACAGGTGGGAGCTCTCTGGTGATCTCCTGGACGTCCCGCTTGTCTGGGCATGCTCCGTTGGGGGCATGGGCAGGAATGAAGTCCTCTGGGGTGTGTGGAGTGCCGCGGCCCAACCGGATCCCTAGCTCAGCTGGTTTGAAGATGGGCAGGGGGAGGGTGTTCCTGTAAGGCAGAAGCTGGTGCTCCCGAACCCCTGATTCAATAGTGCCCACTCTTCGCACTCCTGATGGACAGGACTGGGTGAGAGGGCGAGCCTGCCAGTAACGGGACATAGACTCCCGCCGAGAATCATCCGACATCAACATGGACTGTCTGTGGAAAAGAGGTTCAGGACAGGTAAACCACTTAATCCCTATTTAGCATGAAATTAGCATGCAATCATGAAAGAACTGGAGCCATCCACACTTCCTTGTAGTCCATTTTTATCTGTATTAGTGGACATCGTTATATTCATTGATATGATGTAATTGGATCTGGTCTCTAGTGCTTCATAGGTTTAACCACTTACTTCACTATTTAACCTCTTAAAGTTTAGGCTTATAATGCAGCTATAATATTATATCGTTTTGAGAAAGATCACTTGGTTCTGTATGTTTGTACTCACCGGTCCTCATGCTGCGTTTTCAGGTTGATGCTGTGCCAGTCTGCAGTGTAGCTCTCTCGTTTAGAAACATTCTCCTCTCTCACGCTACAGCTCAGCTCAGCCCCGACCACACAGCCGCCATGCTTCTCAAGCACTGTACACACCTTCATCCTTAACCTGTGTGTGTATCTCTGGTACCCAAAACTGTACTGGCCACTGAATCTTGCTTATCTTCTCTTTAACAGGCTTTTTCTCCTTCTGCAACGTTCTCTGAAGGTCAGCTTTCTTTCTCTGAAGGCTTTTTTTGCTGGTGTTGTCCTGAGCAGGTGTGTGTATGTGCTCTCTGACTGACTGAGGCAGCGTGCGTCTTCCTTTTATACAGACTCTGATGCTATTTCTAATCTATGGCCTCACTCCACAGTCTGTCTACGATGACATCTGATACCTTCATACTCACTGGGCAGAGGGTGCTGGAACAGGACAGCAGAGGGTTTAGAAATCCCCTGATACCGGAAAATGATCTCTTACACATGCAGAGGACGGGAATTTTCTCTGGGAGAACTCACAAGCCCGTATTTTTATTCTCTTCCAGTACCAAATACATGTAAGGTAGGTAATAGATGCCAATTACCTGGTTCAGGTGTAAAAAAAAGAGGTGGTTGATAAGCACCAAATTGAGGAAGTTCTAAATCAATGTGTTATGTAGAAAGTTCCTCAAAAAGAAGGTTCTTCAAAGCAGCGATTTTGTTTTCAGGATAGAGTTATGTTGGAGGTTTCTACTGCCACAATATATATAAAATATAGCCAAGGTTTTGACCGTCTTGCCTGTAGCATTAAGGAATTAATCTCAGCGAGATTAATATAATATTATAACATAGCCCTGTTAATTCCATTACACTGTACTATATTTAAGGATTTTTGTTGTTTGTGAATTGGATTTTTGTAAGCATATGCATGTTTTGGTTTTACTTTTAATGCACCAACTGATGGGGGAGGGGGAAGGGATGGAGTGGAGATGGGAGGATAATAGTTCATTTTTTTGTTATGTAATGAATATAAAATATGAGACTTTTACCTTTTTGAATGTAATTCTGAATGTATCTGCTTGTGTCATATTACACATATTTAATATATAATAATATATAATAATATATAATAATATATATTAATATATTTAACATATTTTCGTTGTGGCCAATGATTTCTAAGTGTTAATAAAAATTTTATTAGGCATTTAATTAAAGTTATTTATGCTTGTTGGACCATGTGAAAACCATTGTTCTCTATTAAACTCATCTAGAACATCAGAAATATGATAAGATCCACACTTTCACACAGTACACAGTGCAGCATTTATATATATCAGTACTACAAAGACCAGTATGGTGATAAATATATTGTGCAGCACACAGTCATTGTTGTCACTATTGTTATCATCATAGTGGAAGCACTGAGACCCAAACCTCACCCTGCTGGGCTCTTTACCAGCTTTAATGGCTGCACTAGAGCTTCAGAGCCAGCCTGCAGTAATGTGGAAACTCAGATGAGTGATAGCCAACGTGGAAACTATTTCAGTCCTCTGTCTGTTGTGCTTTTGTCACTGATGAGGAGACGCCACAACATCCTAAGAGTTACTGCACGTTTGTAACTATAACAAACTCTGTGGGATTACAATCCTGGAAAAACAGGGACTGTACACAATTAAACAACTAATCCTCTGAGCAAATGTTTAAGCCTTTTAACTACCCGTTCTAATCTGATCAGCTGCAGCATTTGCTAGAGCTTCAAAGCACTTGATTTACAGGACAAAGGACATGATTTGCAGAAAAAATAAATGAAGGTTTTTGGAGATTACATACAGTAGGTTTCGTAGCACTCTGTCCTAGGTTCTGCTAAGATAATGCCCTGTCCTGCACCCGGTGGAAGGTTAGGGGACTCACCACGAACCTGACCATGATTAAGCAGAAAACAATGGATGGATCTGGATTCTCAAATCTTTGAAACATACATAATTTTCTCTCCAAAAAACCAATGAACCATGTAGAAGCCATGGCTCTCAAGTTTGACAATCAAATCAATCAATCAATCAATCAATCAATAATCTGGCTCTGTTGCTGTTTAGAAAACATAAATATCTTTTTTAAACATACAATATCTCCATCAGGAAAGCAGTGATACAAAATATTTAAAAATTTGACATCTCCCAAAGCTGCGCCATTTTTATTCAGAAATATTTTAAACTTAGTTTAAATCACTGACTGTACTTCAATAATAAAGTGTCAATCAAAGACACTGAGACTTTCAATTAAAAATGTTCCAATCTGCATGAATCAGCGGTGTCTATCTCATGTTATGTAGTTGGAAATGAAATGTGAAATTAGTCATAGTGTATCTATAGTGAGGGTCTGTGTGACATTAAACCCAGTCATTGCTATGACTTACGGCACTGCTGACGGACGTTGGGATGGCCAATATCTCATGTTACGTGCACACACACACAGGACAAATCCAGGAATTGATGTCACTATCTGTCTTTGTGACAGCTCAGCACACTGTATGGTATGGAAATGGAATGCCAGTCATGACTTTCCCAACCTGGACTTACCCTTCAGTAACTGAACCGTACTTGTAGTGTAAAAGATGACGTATACATACAGCTCGTCTAACTTCTCTGTTTCAGAGGTTTTGAACATCAATACAAGCTATCATAAGCATGATGTAGAATACTAAAAGGCCCACACTTAACTGCATGTCTTTCTATACTGGATATACATCTGCAGTGTAATAAAATAAAAAAATAGTGCTCTCAAATGGTTAAGAGTTGATCATGATTAATTGCATTATGTTGAGCAGTTAATTGTGCAAAATAATGACACATTTTACTTGATCAAACATTAAACAGACTTTTTGGATTTTAAAAGCAGTATGTAGGCCCTGAAGTGGTCTCAGTCAATGATCTATATTACTGGGTAGGACACACGTGACTTTTGAACGTGCCGGCAAGGAGCCTCCATGTTGTGTGGAAGCAGGGCAAGCTCTGAAGGAAGCCAGCGTTTACAAACAACGAAAGGGCTGCAATGTTTTGCCTTTAACTGTTTTACTTTACTGGAATTCTATCAGCAGAGACCAGGGGATCACATTCCACAAGTATGTATTCATTTTTAAATGATTTATTCGTAATAATCTGAATTACAGCCACAATCTCTGACCTACACACTTGACGTAGTTCCGTAGACATTACACTAATAGTCAGGATTACATCAAACCAACAACACTCATGAAGTTAGTATCACAAACATTAACTCTTACTGTAATCAAATGTAGATATGCATCAGAACTCTAAACTACTAGACTAGAGTCATTTTTATAGCCACAATGATGCAGTGTCAGTGTTGTCAACTTGGCAGTGCCAGTGGCCCATCAAATTGTCTTATAAGTTATAGACAACACCTTTCAAATTACTAAAAAGTAAAATTATTATTGCAGCATAAATAGAGCTTTACAATGTGTTTACTGTAACATTAAATGAACTCGGATGATAGCATTGAATATTTCTACATTTACTTTAATATGTATGACGTCTCCATGTTCTTTACTTTGGATTAAGACAGTCGACAGGTTAAAAAATGATAATTTGTGTAGAGCCATCGGTCACTAGCTAGTAGCAGCAAGGCAAGAAAACATGGCTATGTTTATGTCAGTGGCCATGCGTTAGCAGCATTACACAATTTAATTATTTGTCTGCTTTGTAAATAACTTACATTTTGAAAATCAGATCATTATTAACAATTTTACAGCCATTAGAAGTCATGCAAGCAGTAAGGCCTAGAGAAAATGTCAGCTATGACATGTCATCAACCATTTTAATACTTTGATTATTGTTAAAGAGCTTTCTATCCTCTTTGTAAAGAACTTTAAATTTTGAAAATCGGACAATTATTAGCGAAGTTAGAGCTTTAAGGCAGCAGTGCTGGTCATGTGCCATTGTTTACAAGCTTCACTTCCACACAACATGGCGGCTCCATGTCGTCGCGCCGGCCTCAATGCTAGCGAATAGGCAGTGTCCTATCCAGTAATATAGACCATTGGTCTGCATATTCAAAAACAATAAAATTGGGCCTCATTCACCAATAACGTCTCCCCCTAAAATTTGGCCAATTAATGCAAAAGAATAATTTTTATTTTTTAAATCCATAATTTATACAACTAGAGGACTGAAGAAGACTCATTAACCAATTGTGCTGTTGAGTAGTCGTAGATCCTCTTACTAAAGAACAAATCCCAAATAAGAAAACATTAGTGAATGTCAGAGTCGTCATGTAAACTTTGTAAGTGGGTTTTAAGAAGAAACGTCTTAAGAATGGTTAGTGAATGATGCCCATTATTTTCAGTCTCACCTTCTTTTGCCACAAGGATATTTCAACAAAACATGAAGCTGCCAAGTTTTGTACTGATAACATGCATTTGAATAAATCAATTTATCTTTCCTTCAGTAGTCACAGCAGAAATGTTTTTGATGAGCTTTAGACTAATTAGATAATATTTAATTTGCACTGTCCCTTTAAGAATGTCTTCAGACTCTATAGCACACAAGCTAACAAAGCCAAAACTGGGTAGTTCTATTCTGTTAGGGTCTATCATTTAGTTTAAACAGAACAATAATAAGACTGATGCACTGTGAATGAACTCTTAAATTTGCTCTGTACTGTACTGTCAGTATGTCAGCTTGGAGGGGTCATTCAAAGGGTCAAACAAATGAAAATATGATTAAAAAACATTAGTGTTAAACATTTAACACTGACAGCCATAAGAAACAAATTTGGATAAAGAAACAAATAAAAGCTGTAAAAGTAGCATTCAGTCAATTGTTTATTGTCTCTGAACACAATTCAGCACATCTACTGAACATCAGAACTCTCCCAAACACAGAACATACAAGATATGATTGAATACATTTACCATTTGATTGATGTACTGATTAATTTAATCAAGAATCACATCAAAAGCTTTAACACTACATGTAGCTGAAAACATCAACACCACATATTAAAGGTATTACATCAAATTAGGATTTTCAACAAAGGAACAAGAGAAAGAAAATGCCTCCTGATTCAGAGAACATCACGTAGAACCAAAGGGTTTATTCTACATCAGTTTTAAACCCAAAATACAGTATTACATAGACATACAAATTTATATTCCTCAATTCGTCCTATTCACAATCCCTCAATTCCATGCGTGACCGGCAACATCCGATGTAGTTGTTTACATAATGGCAGCAGTGAATGTGTCGGCAGGAGAGTTTAAAATACGTAGAAACAA
>BRDA01003593.1:2299-21600 GCA_036984385.1 Crenuchus spilurus
TCATGTGACGAATTTTTTTATTTCCCTTGTGATTTTATTGTAGTATCTAGAGTTACTTATTTTATAAGGTCAACTTTTAGAAATAAATAATGTATCACCTTACACAACTCTTGTTTTATTGTATTTTTACTAGTTACATTTAGTTTTAATAATAGGGAACCGCCAGACCTAAACCTTAGTATGAACTAATATCCATGTTTCTGCTCAAACTGTCAGAAACAGACTCCATGAGGGTGGTATGAGATTTTGAGTATGATTCCAAATCCAGACCGCCAAGGGATAATAATTTTGATTTACATTGATCATTTTTATGTTATTTTGTTCTCAACACATTCCACTATGTAATAAATAAAGATTTTCAACTGGAATATTTTATTCATTGAGATCTATGATGTTATTTTAGTGTTCCCTTTATTTTTTTAAGCAGTGTACTTTGGACGTTTGGTTACCATCACCAGCACTGTCACAATTAATTAGGTAGAAATTTGGCAAAATTAGTTAAATGTTCCTTTAATGTCGAAGAGTGGAAGGAACAATATTCCAGAGACATAATGTAGTAATTTCTAGACATACTCAACTACATAAATAAATAAAGATATAAAAAAAGAACTGGTTGAGGTTATTACACAAAGAAAAGTTAGCGTAGCCGTGTGCAGCTTGGTTTAGTTGGATTCAGGATGCAGATTATAATGGTCTAAATCAAAATGTTAATCACTAAAAGTTATTTACATTTTAATTTCACAGTTTTTCACATCTAGACTGCATTGTCCTTCAGCTCATATCCTAAAGGTGCAGTGATGGCAAGCCTACAGCAGGTGAGCTGATCCTGATCTCCTGTTGTTCCTCTTCCAGCAGAGGGGGCCAGAGCAGAGTCCAGTTAGAAGGAAACACTGGACAGTCCCAGTCCTGCAGTCAGGGTGTAAAAGCACAAGGCACTACAGACCAGTGGTCCATACCAACCGTGGAGTCTTGAGCTTTACATGCTGTTGAAAAAGTCCAAGATGGAGTGAGAAAAAGTGTGTTAGACCACTCTTACCTCCAAATATCCATCCATCCATTATCACACCTGCTTAATCTTTATAAGGGTCATGGTCAGTCCCCTACCCCCTCACTGGGCGTAGGGCATTAGACTATCCCAACTAACCCCAGGACATGGCGCCAATCCATTGCTGGGTGCCTCTAAATATCTGTCATGAGTTTGAAAGCTGCTGAACTTGAGTTTGAGACATGAACAGAGCTCTTTTGGGTGAAAACTCAACATGTAACAGGTGCTACACAGTCCGTCCATCCTGGTCAGGGTTGTGGCGAGTACCCCTACCTCCTCACTGAGCACTGGGTGGGGAATTATCCTAAATTAACTGTAGTCAGGACAAGGCATCAATCTGAACTACACAGTCAAACATTACAGTATCAGGAAAAGCTTAATTTTTGTTTATAATTTAATTCAAAATGCAAACAAAACTGACATGTCGATCATTTTTTGTTGTAGTGTGGCTTATAGCTCATCAGTTGGTCAGTAAACCATTTAGTAGTAGTTTTGGCACGATGGGCATGTTGGTAAACGGCATCCCCATAAAGCTCGCCAGCAGATGGAAGCATGAAGTGCTCTAAAATCTCCTGGTAGATGTTGACTTTGGACTTAATAGACACAGTGAGACCAACACCAGGAGATGACGTGGCACCTTAAAACATCACAGAAGCTTCACACTGAACTTCGGATATTTGGATCGTGTCTCTCCACTCGTCCTCCAGACTCTATAAAACTGACTTCCATCTGAAAAAGAGTCCTCGGCTTCTCTATAAAGCCCGTCAGCAGACGGAAGCTTAAGTTATCTGGTTAAAGTGAACTAAAATATGAACAACATGAAAAAATGCACGTAACATCAAACATTTTCCCTTTTATTTTAAAGATTTTTTTATATACAACATCGTATTCACACTGTCTAGAATATTTACAAAAATCAACAAGTGGCACAATTTGACTTTCTCTTGCAGGTGTCCTTTAAGAAAAAAAGAAAAGATAAATGTAACGTCGATCAGACTTTATAATAAATGTTTACTGACGTATGTCTGAGGAGCTTTAATGACCCTCTGTTGAAAAGTGCCGTCCTTTTCCACAAGGCGTGAGACATCACTCGGAGAACAGACGAGAGAAAAATTGTCTTCTGTTTTGCATCAACAGACCAAAACCTGAATAATATGCTGGCTGGGCTTTAAATGGAAACACAGACTTAGTTCTGCAACGGTACCAACATGGTGATGACTTGGGTTTTAAGCTCCTTCGTGGATAAGTATTCTAGACTCTGGAATACTTAAACAACTCCACGTTTTGCTTGTTGTGTTCTGGTAGATTTGTAGCTTACTTGGTAACTAGTGACTGATTTCAGAAGCAGCATCCTGAACAGGGCTTGTGAGCTAGCTGGTGGGATGGAAATGGGCTTCTGCCATCCATCATCTTCTCCTTAATCCTGGTAAGAGTCTCCTACACCTTCACGGGGCGCAGGGCAGGGAATTACACTAAGTCCAGGACAGGGCGCCAATCCATCACTGGGCACACACACACACACACACACACAGACAAATTTAGAGTACCCAATTCACCTGACCTCCATGTTTTTGGACTGTGGGATGAAACGGGAGCCTCCGGAGAAAACCCACAAACACAGAACATGGAAACTCCACCCAGATGGGGACTTGAACCCAAGACCTCAGGCAAACGTGGGCTAAAGCTCAAAAGCATATTCGGCCGGTAAACTCAGGCCAGGCTACGTAAACATGACAACAAATTGCCCAAAAGAGGTCAACCTGATATCCAGAACCACACACTGCACCAATCAACAGAACGTAGGAAAGAATTCCGATGAACAAAATGTTCTTCCGAACCCAGACATGGTGAATCAGACATGTTTGGGTGCTGCACTGGAGCCAAGAGACTAATGAAGCCAACAAATAACGGAAGCGTATGTCCCAGTTAGCATCACTGAGACTGAATCCAGCCATCATCTTATCCCCTTAATCCTGGTCAGGGTGAGTCCTCTTCACCAGGCACAGGGCAGGGAATATGACTATATTGGCTAAAGTCAGGACAAGGCGCCAATTCATTACTGGGCTAGAACAATTTACAGTAACCAATTCACCTGACCACCTTGACTGTGGGAAGAAACTGGAGACTCCGGAGGAAACCCAGGCAGGCACGGGGGGAATATGGAAGATGAGAGGTGAGCGTGCTAGCGACCAAACCACAGTGCCACCCCTAGATTACGTGGTTTGACACTGTAGGTCATATCTACACACACACAGCCTATTCACAAACACACAGTGGAAGCACTTGGTCAGAAAAAAAGGTACAGCAGAGATACAATGTCAATGTACCCTTAGAGGTGGACCCAGCATTGCTACGAGGACCCCACCTCATCCAACCACAGGATGGCATTAAACATGGTGCCAACAGGTTCATGTTTAGTTCTGTTCTATTGGCAGTACTTGTCTATAGGAACTCGAGCAATGGGAGCTGAATGCATTCATTACAAGGGGTGTCCACAAACATTTGGACATCTTAAAGATTCACTACTTTGACTTTTCCAAGAGATCAGATTTGTATCTGGAGTTGGGGTGGAGCCAGAACATTTTGACTGGGGTGGCCAATCGCAGTGAAGGAGTGAACCCTGGATCTGCCCACACCAGGGTGAGCGGAGTCACCATAACTTTAAATCTGTCTATTATAACAATCCTATACTGTTACGTTCTCCAAATAAAGGTACTGAAGAGCCTTCAAGGTCCACTCCAGTGTACTGTCTAGTACCTTTTTATCTGAGAGTGCTAACAGAGCAGGGATAGACACACACACACACACAGCAGATGCACAACAGTACCACACACTGAGCCACGCTCACCACAGACCAAGAGCTTGGGGACAACCTTTTCTAATCGAAATCAAAAACGAAGAGCAAGTGTCCTCTGTATGAAGAGTAGCCTGCTGCTATACAGGTGGCATAACCTTAAATCTAGTTAACAACAACAAAAGCATCCAAAACAGAAGAGGACTGAGAAGAGGTGGCACACAGTGAACGTCTCACTCAATGTGTGGAAAATGGGCACAAAGCAGATGTTACTGATAAAAGAGTGATTATATTTGAGAGTGTGAAGGAAGTAGCTGAATTTGCAGCTGTACAGAAGCGTACAGTCATACAGGTCTACCAGTGGTGGCAAAACTCCCAGCCTTCAGGAAACAGACTGGTGGCTGACGGCACACTTGCTGCCACTTTGCTCTAGAAATTGATTGTACACTACCAGCGGTCTCTGTTCATCCACAATTCTGAGGAAGTTCCCGTAGACTGGGACTTGTACCACCGCTGGTAGACCTGTATGACTGTACACTTCCATACACCTGCAAATTCAGCTACTTCCTTCACACTCTGACCTTTGGCGCCCAAATACATTCCCTCCTTTATCATTAACATCTGCCATGTGACCCATTTTCCTCACATTGAAGGAGACATCCTGGACTGTACCACCTCTTCTCAGTCAATGAATCCTGTCATACACCCTGTAGGTATTTATAGCCCGATCATCCTCATAACACAAAATATTAAACCCCACCCCACCACGCTTTCCAATACACCTCCCTAATAAAACATGTGACATTATTTAAATGATACCACTGACAACACAGGCCCTAATAATTACACCTGCAACCTATATAATAAATCTGTTTAGACATTAATGTGTTGCAGCAACGAAAAAAAAGTTGATATGGACTTTGAAAAGCAAGGTGTCCCCAAACTTTTGACAAACGTGTAGAGACTAAGCACTCCTGCCAAAGTTCATATAAACATATAAACAAGCACATAAACCCGTCCACTGAGCCCCTCATTAACACAAACGAAACCAAAACAAGCAGCATTCGTTCCTTTACAACCCAAAGTGTAACACACAGAACCTGTGGAGAAGCTTGGCAGGATGGGAAGCAGTGAGCTCAGAACTTAGATTGCTGGTCATTAAAATCACAACGTACTAAACTGTATATACACAGTTATATTAGAATATTATGACCACCCCTGGTTTGGAATGGACTCAGCTTGGGATGTCAAAGATGTGACAGGTTTGCTGCATGTATAAATAAGTGAGCACACTAGTCAGTTGTAGCAGAGTGTAAAACCATCATCATGGGGAAAGGACGTAACGGGCATGATAACAGGGTACCAGGTGAAGAGTGGTAGCATCTCAGAAACCACTAACTTTGTAGGATGTTTTAGAGCGGCTGTAGTGAAGGTGTAGAGATCTCGTACACTGAGTACCTCCCAGTGACAACAGTGAAGCCCAACAGGGCATTTATGCCAGAAGGGAACAACTTCTGCTAGCAGTACAAAGCAATCAACAAACAACAGCAGCCCAGTAACCTCTATCATGAACACAGGAGCAATAAGGAACATGTCAAAACGGAGTTAGGTAAGTGGTCATAATATTCTATGACTATGTATATCCAGCATCAGCCATTGTGGTATGAGGACAGACTCTGGATCCACTCCAGTTCACTCTGTGTGGAACGATCCCGCTCATGAAGCCTATTAGATATGATGTAGCATCACGTTTTTGGTGAGGTACAGCTCACTCAACCCAGGAAAATAGTGCACTCGTTTTAGCTTTGGTGTCAAGGTTTCTTTGATCCCGAGCGCCCCCCTTGAATGGCTGCGAGAAATATCAAATTTCACAGTATTTCATGGAAAATGAAGACTCATTTCACAGCCTATGCTCATTTTCATGGCCGTGAATTTGGTAGAGGCCAAATTTTTCTAAAAGGACCACACTCCAACTAAAAATGGGTCAATGGTGGTGGTATTTTTCAATGGTTGATGCAGAGTTCAAGGATGCTGATGGCTGATATAGGACACTGTTGACATGTCTTTTTTTAAAACATAGTATATAATGGTGAAATTGGCACTAGAGAGTTCTTTCAGAAGCCATGCTGATAAGGCTGCCTGCAGATGTGCCTGTAAATGTGCCATTTTTTGTTTGTCAGATTGTTTAAAAATCAGCTGATGCGGATTATCTATAAACTTCAATAATCAACCATTTATTGTCCATCACTAGTCAATGGGCTCAGATTTGTCCCACAGTGAGCACATCTGCAACATGAACAGCGGGTACCACGGATGAATTCTGGTATGAATGCAGCATGTCCACAAACATGACTATCTTCCCCTAAAAGGCAGACTTCATAGAAGTGGTTATTTCTGCTCATGGCAGAAGTCTGACCGATTATCAGGTACATCTACATCAAGTATCAATGTCTTGCAATTTTAATGACCAGCCGTGTATTTAAGAGAAATTATTCCAGAAAATACAGCCTGCACAGTGACGGTCAATCTGCCTGTTTGAGTGGAGGATTGTGGCGGTATTTTTGAATGTATTCATTCAAAAATCTTGAAAACGCTGTTGACGATCAGGCCTCATTTCATTCCTTAACTTTCGCTGATCTGGGAACTGTCTGGCGTTCAATAAAATCAACCCGTTCAGACGATTCAGAGACCAGTGATCATGGCTATGAGAAGCTGTGGCTAATAGGTTATGTGAATTACCTGCAACTTGAAGAGGCACAAATGGAAACAGCAATGCATGCCCACGTGTCCATGTGCCCACGCCCACACCTTTCCAGTCCTACTGTAGCTCTGTACTGTGAGCAAAGCCTTGTAGAAGTTGCCTAATATCTGAAACATGACCACGTCTCAACACTCCACTGAGCCGCGAGTGAAACAACAGCTGCAAACGGCAAGCAGTCTCACAGGGTTATTATTGATTTTTAAATGATGGATACTAGTGCATCTCCAAAAATGAGAATATTATGAAAAATTAATGTGTGTTTATAATTTAATTCACAACAGGTAAACAGTCATATTTTATATTTATTACAGGTAAAATTACATATTTTAATTTATATTTACATGTTAAAAATTACAGATTTTAATTTTAATTTATATTTTTGTTTTCATGTTGATAATGTTTGTATAGTAATTTACTCAAAATTAAATATTCTAATATGAGATTTTTTTATTTATAAGCAAAAATAAAACAAAGTCTTGAAAATAAAATTACTTGATAATTATTATTAAATAACTGAATTATGAACATTTCATAATATTCTCATTTTTGTTTTGGACGTGGCACTGTATTTGTAACACAGTGTTCTAGATATCCTCAGAACTGCATGGAGTTCAATAATAGTGAAAAATTTCAGAATAAATAAAAACTACACAAAAAAAAAACAACAATTGAACAAAAATATGAAGCTAACAAAATATTATTGATTCAAATCCATTTCTAAATAAACTTTTTTTTGGACAATGGACAGGACTGGACAATAAAACTAAAGCAGAATAAATATCCTTAATAAAAAGACACCAGTTCATCTGCAGCACAGGCCATGAGGAGCACTAATATTCATCATTTCTCATCCTTTTCCTGTCAGCAAGGCATAAAAAAAGAAAACAAGAAAAAGAACTCTCATGGGCCTGCCCTTCTCTGTACTTACATATGGCACCACAGCAATCTCCATTATCATTATGAACATATATATATATATAGATTTATTTAAAACCCTGAACACTCAGTCCCTACAAGTACCAAATTTCTTTGATTTTTCTTTCTGTTCATTTTTGTATTTTTGTTGTTTTTTTTCTTTTTTTCTGTTTCTTGGCGAACTGTCCCTTTGCCAATGTAAAGTGCAATAGTGCTTGATTTATGTCCAAATGTATATTCTGGCTCAAGAGGTTTGCTTCCTTTGCTTTTGGCGCGTCTCCTGGGAAGCCGTGTTGTGTGGAGGGCCTTGAAAAAGTGTGCGGTACCAAACACCTTTTTCTCACATTGTCTCACGTTCCTCCCTCAGGACAACGTATTGAACACCAGAAGAAAAACATTAAACCCTGAAATGAAAATCAACTTTGATTTGAGGTAAATTCAATTTCTTAACATATTCCTTTTCCCATGACTTGGCACTTAAGTCATCAGGGGAATAACGATTGCATTTTTAATTCGGTAGCAGAAATGTGTGGGTTGGACACTTTTTCAAGGCCCTGAACATTCAGAAGAAGAGCATGGGGTCAGTGAAGGTTGGTGATGGTGAAAGCTGGTGTCCTGTTACGGTGTGGGCTTGAGCGGTTTGACCAGGCCCTCCTCGTACACCTTCAGAATGGCCTCGCACACAAACTTAAACTGGCTCTGAAACAAAGCACAACAGAGGCCACGTGTCAGTACATAAAACATGTAACTTTACAGATTCAAACAGGAAATGAACCATTTTGCTTTTTAAATTTAGAAATGGAGCTTAAAACTCAATAGTCACCCAAATAGCCTTATTGTTTCTGTCAAAACACATCACCAAAAAATCCACTTTTTCTTTTTTTTGTCTGTAACACCGCAAAGTATGGCATCTTAATTTCATTATACTTGATATAGTGACAATAAATATGCATCCAAACTGTCTTAATTAAGGTGTCAAAGATTAGTCTATGTGGTTTAAGACTCAATGTGACATTGCATTGATGGGGGCAGCCCTGATGGTTAGGTACTCAGTCTTGTGAATGTTGTGGTTTAACATCATATCAGCATCTAAGGCTGTATTCACAACTACATCCAGACATTTATTACAAACCTTTACAGTCACAGTCCGCAATGTTCTTGTGTATAATGTGGATCTTATGAGTGTAGTCTGGTGTGAATGATAGAAAATCATTCAGGCTCCGCCTCTTTTCTAACAGCAGCCAATACTAGAGGTGGGCGGATCGATCCAAATATCGATAATATCGCTGGTATTGATATTCTGATAGCTTTTTTCTCTCCCGCACGCACTGACTGCTGCGCACGTGGATTTTAAGTCTACTCTGTCTGAGAGTAGCGCTGCGCTGTCACACAGCTAGGAGCAGCGCGCCCTCCCCCCTCTCGTCTTTTGTTGTTGCACCGTCACGTGGCTCAGCGGTGCCAGCCAAACAGTGCTCAGCCTGGCCCGCCCACTCAGCGCTCTCCTCAAGTCCACACGTCACAGTACGTCAGCTCTTTAACCTCAGAAGATTGTTTTAGTTAGCTTGAATTTTTTACACTCTTTATTTAAGAAAAAACGTAGAAAAGTGCACTGAAGAGAATAAATTCCTTATTTTTTTTGTACTATTTTATTGTATTGTTCGACTTGAAAAACAGAATAAGTGTGAAACTGTTTACAGTGTTTGTGTGTGGTGTGTTAATTTTGTTGTATTATGGTTTGTCAGCCCTCTACCTCAGATTTTAACTTGTGTTGAGGGATATTTTTTACACTCTGTTTATTTAAGAAAAAACAGAATTGCACTGAAAGGAAGAAAAATTCCTTATTTTTGATTGTTTTTCTTAAGAACAATTCTATTTGAAAGAGATAGAAAGAGAAAGAAAGAACTAGAAAAGATGTCTAGTGAGGGGAGAATTTTTATTTTATTCTTTTATTGTGGTTTCTCCTTTTCTATCTCAAAAAAGATTTATTTTCCTAATTTTAAGGCAAACTTTGTTTTGTTACTTTGTTTTGTTTCTAAACAAAAATGTTGATTGTGATAAAGTATTTTGTTGTCATGTACAATGTTTGGTGACATTCTATCCTAGGTCTTTTGGATCCTTTGGATCTATGAAGCTTAAATATTAAAAAGTATCGGTATCGGCGATACTGGCCCTGTATTTACTTGGTATCAGATCAATACCAAAATTCCCTTCATCACCCACCTCTAGCCGATACATCACTGGGCAGCTATGAAGGAAAGCGCAGGAAGGAGCCCCAGCTCTGATGGATGAACTAACAGACACCTGAGCCAGCGAACATTACTTAGTAGTGGGGAGAGAGAGTGCCATCTACCCTCCAATTTTGCTCTCTCAGGGCTGATCATAGTGTCAGCGCCTTAGTCCACAAATCTAATGTCTGCAACTGGTGTGAGACAGGAATTCCAGTAACTTCTCTGGTGTTAAAAATCTCACAGTGTCCTGAAAGGGAAGCTAGAGCAGAGGATAAATCAGTAGGACATGTTTGACTGCCAAAACTCTAGAGTGGCCTATATGGCTGCTGTCTGAAAGTATAAATGTGAACCATTTCAGCAGAGCTGCTATTCACAAAGCTTAGATTCCACAGCTTTTAGCTGCAAGGTGAGCTTTTATAGTTTCTAATAAGCCATATTATGTCCTCCAATGACTATCCTGTGGGACCTAAATGTTTGAAACCCATTGTGGTGATGAATTTTTATGAAAAATTTGGGGCATTTTTGGCCATTGACTGCATTAGTGTCAAAGATGCCATTTTTAAAAGAAGATCTGGACTTCAAACACGACGTCATCAAGACTAAGCTGAAAACTTCATCGTCTCCTTTAACACAGCATATGAACCTGTCAGTGTGTGTTGGCATACATGTGCAGTGAGTGTGCTGGTGCACTGTATCTGCTAGAAGGACTGAACATCAGCGCTTTTCGTCTTCCTCTGTCTAATTAGTGAGCTCTTCTGCTCCAGGCCAGGCAGCCTTGATTAAGGTCTTACATAGAATAATGAAATTAAGTGCAGCATCAGCCCCACAAGGACTTCCTCCACCCTGTTCACCTCCCATCACACGTCTCCACCCGGCTATGTATCCTCTGTGGATCCACAGTATTTGGGAAACACTTCTGCCGTGGTGAGCAAAACATACCAGTAGTGATGGGCCTGGCAACACCGATGCGTCGGCGCATGGGTCGAGCTCACAGAGCAAACCCTGTGTCTGCACGTGTCGGTTTCAGCAAGTCACATGACCAATACAGGACTGTTTGGAAATGACACTGATGCGCCAAACTGTGTTTATAAGGAAGCGCATCTGTCAACGGGATGCATCTGCCAAAAGAATCCCTGATGTTTTGCGGTACAACGTGTGTGTTATTCATCCAAAACTATGGAGCAGCCTCAAGGCAAAAGAAAGGTTTCTGCCGTGTGGCACCATTTTGATCTTACGTTGGAAAATAAGGTTATTGTTTTAATTTTGTTGTCATTTCATCCACTTTCAGCCGCTCTGCTCCCAAACTCTGGAACGCCCTCCCACCAGACATCCGTAACAGATTCTCTTCCTCTTTAAAACTAGACTTAAAACTCACCTGTTCAAAATAGCCTGTTCTCTGAGATATCCACTGTATTGTCTCTTGTATGTTTTGTGTTCATTTAGTATGTTTTGTGTTCTTCTGTATGTTTCGCTAATTGTTTTTGTAAAGTGTCCTTGAGTGCTGTGAAAGGCACTTATAAATAAAATGCATTATTAATATTATTATTATTATTATTATTATTAATACAATATATAATATACAATAAAATACAATGACTTAAATATTATTATTGTATAGACTAGGTCATCAAATCAGTCTGTTAACTAGGTTGCCTGTAGGAATTTTTAACGTCCAGCAGGTGTCAGTATTCAGTGACACCGTATCGACACAGTATCGATACAGTTTTGCTATGTGTCAAAACGCTTCATGACGCCTCATCTAGGTCCGTGTACATTCAGGCAGTTCGTTTTTCCGTTTGAAACAAAAAATGAAAAAACAAGAAAACCACCACGAACCGTTTTCCGATTTCCCATTTTGTGCAGAAAACGAAAAATGAAAAAATGAATTACGAGCGCTCATTTTCGATTTTGTTTTTCTTTTCATTGAAAAGTGTTACACCGAAATCTGTGACCGTCGACACGTGAGACCTTAGGAGGCGCTGTTTCGGTATTTCTCTTCACGTGCACGACACGGTTTTAATTCTTTTCACAGCGTTTAGAAAGCTTAGCGATCATCAACGTTCGTATTTACATTTAATGTTCACGCAGATACTTAATTAAGTTCGTAGACATGAATATCTGTAAAAACGTCCTCCGACTGAGGTTTTAATGCACACAACTCCATAAAGCTCGTGACTTAGTGAATAAAGTTTGTGTGTGAGAGAGAGAGAGAGACAGAGAGGTCAGAGCTGGGTTACTACAGAATATAATGTTAGTCACGTCAGTCTTTACTTTATTTACTAAGTCACGACGAGCTTTATGGAGTTGTGTGCATTAAAACCTCAGCCTGTGGACGTTTTTACAGATATTCATGTCATGGCAATAAATGCAAGTCATGAACTCTTGACAAGACACAGCTGTTAACTGAAAGCCATTCCAGGTGACTACCTCATAAAGCTGACTGAGAAAATGCCAAGAAAGCTGCATCTAAGCAAGAGGTGCCTACTGTGAAGAATGTCAAATATAAACATGTTCAGCTTTGTTTACTTGTTTGTTTACTAAATAATTACAGATGTGTTTACTCATAGTTTAGATGACTTTAGTATTAAACTACAATGCAGAACATTTTTAAATCATGAAAAAAACACTGAATGTCCAGAAGGTGTCCAAACTTTTGACTGGCACTGTATGTGTGTGTGAATTAACAGTACCATGCACAAGTAGTTCATTATTTGTTAGTTTGGGCCAAAAAATAACTTGAATATGTTGATTTTTATAATCAAATAAGGACTTTTTGTTAATGTCAGATTCTGCACATCACCAGGGAGACCTGATTAAACCTAATTTAATGAAACATTATTGACTTTATCATCACAAGAATGGTGCTGTTATTCTAAAAATTCCCAAAACTGTACAATAAGCCAAACGTCAACATAGTAACAGCAGAGCTAAAGTCATTTCCTTTATCCCAGCTCTGATACACAACTCACTACCTCTGTACTTCAGGGTGAAATAAGGCAAACGTTCCTGGTGTCTGAACAGTCCTCTTTGGTCCAAAGAGAAAACGCAGAAAAGTGGATGGAGAGAAGATCTGAAATTCGGTCGAAAGACTTACGGGGGTCTGGATCATCATGGCTCGCTGGTCTCTCATCGTTCTCACAATATCTAAGGGATACACAGGCTGACTGGACTCCATTAAACACAGCGCCGTTTCCATGGTGATTAGTACTCCTGTCCGGCCAATCCCAGCACTGGGTAGAGAGAGAGTGAGAGAAAGAGAGAGAGAGAAATGGGGGAGTGATATAGAGCGTAAGAGGCAGAGAGAAGAGAGCAAGAATGAGAAAAAGTAAAAGAGTGAACGAGAGACAGCGAGACAGAGAAAGAGCAAGAGATAGAGACAAAGAGTGAGAGAGATTCAGAGAGAGAGAAAGACAGTAAGAGTGAGAGAGAGTGAGAAAGAAAGTGAGCGAGAGAGACAAGACAGAGAAAGAGCAAGAGAAAAAGAGAGAAATACAGTGAGAGTGACAGACAGCGAGACAGAGAAAGACAAAGAACAAGAGACAGAGAGTGAGCGCGAAAGACAGCAAGAGAGATAGTGAGAGAAAGAAAGAGTGAGCAAGAGACAGCAAGATAGAGCGAAAGAGTCAGAGTGAGCAAGAAAGACAGTGAGTGAGAGTGAGGGAAAGAAAGCGTGAGCGAGAGACAGCAAGACAGAAAAAGACAAAAATCGAGAGACAGACAGTGAGCATGCATGCAAGAGAGAGACACATAGAGAGAGCAAGATGGGGGAGTGATATAGAGTGTAAGAGGCAGAGAGAAAGAGCAAGAGAGAGAGATCAAGTGAGAAACAGAGAAATGGGGAGTGAGAGAGCAAGAATGAGACAAAGAAAGTGAGCGAGAGACAGTGAGACAGAGAAAGAGTGAGAGACAGAGAGAGAAAGCGAGCAAGCGAGAGAGACAGAGAGAGAGCAAGAGAGCGAGAGAGAGAGCATGAGAGTGAGAGAGCACGAGAGTGAGAGAGCAAGAGAGAGAGAGCACAAGAGAGAGAGCACAAGAGAGAGAGAGCACAAGAGAGAGAGAGAGAGAGAGAGAGAGAGAGATAGCGCGAGAGGGAGAGCAAGAGAGGGAGAGAGAGAGAGAGAGTGAAATAGAGAGAGAAAGACAGAGAAAGCACAAGAGTGAGAGAGAGAGAGAGAGCATGAGAGAGAGAGCGCGAAAGTGAGAGAGAGAGAGAGCAATAGAGTGAAAGAGAGAGAGTGAGAGAAAGAGCACGAGAGTGAGAGAGGGAGAAAGACAGAGAGAGATGGGGGAGTGTGATTAGAGATTTCTGTAGAGCCCTAAGGGCTCAGTCTTGCAAAAAGCACAGAACTCGTGTAGATGTGAGGAGAGGATGTGCAGAGAATGTTAAACATGCAGCTCAGAGCAGAGCAGATGAGAATGAGTCTCTCTGCTTTGTTGCTGAACACTGCTCTATTAAACATTACTCCCTCAGCTCTAATATCAGCTCCCTGTCTAATCCCACAGAGAACTCGGAGTCATCTAAGGATACACACGTGCAAAAATTAGTAATTACACAGTCATATCAGAACGTTATGAAAAGCCTTGGTTTGGAATGAACTCGGCCTGCCATGTGATGGGGTTTACTGTATGTATAAATAAGTGAGCACAACAGGCAGTTGTTGCAGAGTGTAAAACCATCATGACGTGTAAAGGACACGATTGGATTGATGTCCAAAAGGGAATGATAATAGGGCACCAAGTGAAGGGTTGTAGCATCTAGGAAACTGTTAACTGTGGGATATTAACACAGGCCATTGATGACATGACGTCTTATTACCACCATTATGTAAGTGGTTATCGAAATGACTGTGTACTTCATAAATTAATCATTGTTATTCAATAATAATACACATATTACAGACTGAAAGGTCATAAGCTAAACACTACAATGTACACCAACATACATTTTTCCACATTAAAGTGGAAGACAACATAAGAAATAGTAAACAACATTAACTATGATTGATTTACAACTGAAGGCCTCTGGTCTGAGTAATCACATCCTTTACCTGCAGTGGACCACTACTGGCTCATTTTTTCCTGTTCTTTTACTCCGCACCAGAGCCACAAAGTCCAGGAAGTCGGTGGAGTCATCAGGCACACCATGGTCAGGCCACGCCAGGTACTGGATCTGGGTCAGTTCCCGGGTCTCCTCGGTCTACAAACAACAAATGTCACATGCCCAGCAATAATAACAAAATCATCAACTTACAGGCATTTGAAATCTTTTTTTCTTTATAATTATTAGTATTTAATATTTCTCTCATCTAACCAGTCACATAAAAATACCTAAAACAGGTTAGTTTTACATTAAAATACTATCATTTCTATACATTTAGTAGAGCAGATATACCTCCATGTGAGTGAGGGTCATGTCGCGAACCAAGAATGCTGAGTTTCCCTCTTCAGTCTGGCAGGAAACCTGGAAGCCGCCATAAGTGGCAGTACCTGAGGTGTTGGGCCAGTACTGATGGCACTTTACCTGCAAAAAGAAAAGGCTAGTCACTGACTCCTGAAGAGAATTTACACTATATGGACTAAAAGTATTGGGACAGTGGCTCATTCATTGTTCTGAAATCAAGGGTATTATCCTTAAGATTATCCTGCGTTTGCTGGAGTAACTGTCTATTGTCTAGATTTTGGAGCATTGCGTGAGGATTTGATTGCAGTCAGCCATAAGAGTACTAGTGACGTCAGGATTTTGGATGATCCCCACCCCAACTCATCCCAAAAGATTTGGACAAAGCATCATCATTCCAGAGAACAGTTTCACTGCTCCACAGCTCAATGCTGGGGTGCTTTATAACAATCTAATGATGCCATGGTGCCAAGAGATTCATGTTTAGTCTTTTTCTATTGGCAGTACTTCTGTGCAGGGTCTAGACAAGCTGTGTGTGCATTTGTACGTCAATGTCACCAGCGGGTGGAACTCAAAATAGGTGAATTTATTAGAAAGGGTGTACACAAACATTTGGACACATAGTGTATATGAAAAAAAATTCTGTTCACAAATGTTAGCATTAACAATTCAAAGGGGCCAAAAATAGAGCCCTGAGGGACACCGCTAAAAAATCCTTGATATGACAGGTAACACCTGACCTCTCTCCACCTGTGTGGTGAGCATGACCACCATGGAGGAGCATGGCAACTCAAAGTAGGCGCATGCATTAATTATAAGGGGTGTCCGCAAACATTTGGACATATAGTGAATATGAAAACAAACTGTCCTTGAACATTAGCCTTAGCAATTCAAATGGGCCTTAAATAGAGCCCTGAGGGACACCACTAAAAAATCTTTGACATGATGGGTATTACTTACCCGACCTCTCTCCACCTGTGTGGTGAGCATGACCACCATGGAGGAGCCCTGCTCCCATGTCATCTGCCAGAAGTCAGTGCACGTGTTAGGCAGGGGCCCTTGGCAGGCAATATAGCGATTGATGATGCTGGAAGCAGGAATTTCCATCTGAAATATTTTAGAATCAAGTTTAAAGTCAATTTGAAAATGCAGTCATTAAGAACAGTTTTTAATTCTTAGAAAACTTGATAAAAGTACAAAAACACTCACATTTATATAATTTGCATTAATGTAGTCATCTGTGCCTTGCAAGATAACCCGTGTGGCATCATCTGAAGAACAAATTAATGAAACATGATAAATCTCACTGTCTTAACCTGTAGGACTGAACAAAAAGTATCAAGAGCTGATGATACTCACAAGGTGAGATGTCTCTGTAGCGGTTTTTGGAAATGTTCTGAGGTAATTTGGCACATGACATTGTCATTCCAGGCCTTTTACGGTAAAGTTGCTTCAATGAAAAACAGAAATAAAAAGCAATGAAAACCTATGATGTTGTGAGGTGTTCACACACCTGTAGCCATCAGGTACCCTAGTCTGGGATTATTTGATTATGTAAATCAGAGATTTGAGGCATCACAGATTATCTGGAAGAAAAGAAAACCTTGCTTATACCAATCCTGGAAGATAATGACAGGAAATATGTGTTAGGACATCTGACAGGAGACCGAAATTACAGATAAGCTCTCTCCATCTGCTCAGCTAGCTGTTGAAGGGGTTCCCAGAGGGGGACATCTGTAGCTCAGATCAGATCAGTCTTGATGGTTCACAATTATAAACATAAGTGACCTGTATCTGTAATGTGAATTAATCTGTCTCTGAAATGGTACGCATATGGACATTGGAAGATCACTAACAACACAAATATATTCATATTTGTACAGGGTTGACAGACTTGCAAAAATGCAGTCTCCTGTCAAACTTCAAAGGTGGTGAGATGCAGGGTTGCTGCACTAAAAAGAAAAGAAAATGAATGACAATGTACGATTAGAAGAATATTTACTCTCTAAAGCTTTGTCCAATTATTAGACACTTTTGATTTTAGGCTACTTACAGTTTGTGTACGGTGTCTTACTGTAAGACAATGGGAAGGATGGATGTTGGAATCTGGCAAGCTTGTATTTGTGACTGAATGTATTAAAACTGGTAAGACGTGTTACTAGCTGTTCTGTGATGGCGTTTTGAAAAGACGGGATCGGCCATGTTCACACAGTCCTGAAAAGAGTAGATCCGAGTCACATTAAGGCAAAAAATCAGAGTCACTTCAGTGAACACAGCCATGGAGACGTGACAATGCTTCAAGAAGAATGGCTATTCTATTAATTATGCCATCTAATGCACTTGCATTTGATCATCTTCATATATAAAGTTTTTTTTTTCCAACATGACATGACATCTGCCTGGAAAATCAGAAATGTGCATCCAGACTGGACTAAACTTTTCTGGTCGAGCTCCAAATGAGCTAAAAACCAGCAGGTACATCACACTGTATTTTTTCACTGTATTAAGATTAAGATTCACCAATGTGATTTTCACACAACAGAATTTGACCTTTAACCCATTCATGCAGTGAAACACACACACACAGTAGTGAACACACTAGGCCTGAAGCAGTGGGCAGCCCTTATCCACCAGCGCCTGGAGAGCAGTTAGGGGGTTAAGTGCATTGCTCAAGGGCACTTCAGTCATGTCCTGTCTGGGGATCGAACCGGCGACCTTCTGGTCACAAGACCAGATCCTTACCACTAGGCTAAGGCTGCCCCTATACATAATGAATCTGGATGGAAATACAAACACAGAGGAGCTCCTGTAAAAGAAAGAATTAGACCAAAACCATTGAATCCAATCTGAATAGGGCTTTACACTGCTCTTCAGTGTCTTTTACTTTTACTTAATTGCTAATGAAAATGTTTATTTTTTACTTTTTTCTTCACTAACAATCCTGAAACAGCTGTTTCCTAGCTTAGGAAGTTTTATGGCACATCCGATTCTCATTCACTGCAACAAACTTTTTTCTATAGACTTCCTCAAAGACTCACGTCAAACTGAGCAAGTATAGTGCCACTGCTGAGGCCTTCTTTGAGCTGCTGCATGGAGTCCTTCCAGGCGTCCTGGTCCAGCTGAGAGGGGTCTGTGGGAGACTTCGCTGGGATGTACTGGAAGTCAGGCTCCATTTCCATCTTCTCCTCCACCACATCATAGATAGCTGCACGAGAAAAGAAAAGTGTATTTACAGGGACAACAGAACTGGTTAATCAGATACAAAAACTATTAAAAACATGTAAATCACAGCGGAAACTAGATTTGCATAATGTGCAGAAAGTTCAATACTGAGAGTCCAACAGTGAAGCATAGCAAACTATTCAGAATTCCAACTTTTTGTACCAATTAATTCAACATTTAAATAAGCTAACATTATACTGACAATGTACTAGTGCATCTCTAAAAATATGAATATTGTGACAAAGTTCATGTTTGTTCGTAATTTAATTCAAAAAGATAACCTGACAAGCCTTTATTGTTTTAATATTTGCTGTTTAAATAAATTTCTGATTATTTAAACATTATACATATAACATATATGTAACTAAGTCAACGACACTTCTGTGAAACCGAACTGTCCAGTTAGGAAGCAACACTGACTGTGAATCAGTTTTACCTGCTGTTGTGTAAATGGAACAGACAACAGGTAGAAATGAGAGACACTTATCAAGACAACCCCTATTCAGGAGTGGTTCTGCAGGTGGTGACCACAGACCTTTTCTCTGTTCTCATCCTTTCTGGCTGATGTTTTGGTCACTTTTGCATTCTGTCAGTTCTCTCACCATAGAGGTAGCATGAGGTGATGTCTACAACCCACAGAAGTTGTTCAGGTAGTGCAGCTCATCCAGGATGGCACATCAATGTGAGCTGTGGCGAGAAGGTTTGCTGTGTCTGTCAGCACAGTGTCCAGAGCATGGAGCAGATACCAGGAGACAGGCCAGTACACCAGGAGATATGGAGGGGGCTGTAGGAGGGCAACAACCCAGCAACAGGACCGCTACCTCCTCCTTTGTGCAAGAAGGAACAGGAGGAGCAGAGCCAGAGCCCTGCAAAATGACCTCCAGCAGACCACTAATATCCATGTTTCTGCTCAAACTGTCAGAAACAGACTCCATGAG
>BRDA01003594.1:0-19414 GCA_036984385.1 Crenuchus spilurus
ATATATAGGATTTAAAATTTATGGTTTGATTATAAATACAAGTATATTTTATATATTATAGATATTATATGAATTTTATATACCACCAAAAACCAAAAACTAATAATTCAGATCATGTGCCACACAAACACATACAGTGCTGCTTGAAAGTTTGTGAACCTTTTAGAATGTTCTATATTTCTGCATAAATATGACATAAAACATCATCAAATCTTAACACAAGTCCTAAAAGTAGATCAAAAGAACCCAGTTAAACAAATGACACAAAAATATTATACTTGCTCATTTATTTAGTCAGGAGGGAGAGTACAGGAAACTGGTTGAGGACTTTGTGTTGTGGTGCAGAACTAACCATCTGCAGTTGAACATCTCCAAAACAAAGGAGATGTGTATGGACTTCAGAAGGCCCAGGCCCTTTGATCAGCCAATCTCCATAGAGGGGGTTGATGTTGATACCTGGGAGTTCATCTGGATGACAAACTGGACTGGTCAGTGAACACGGACTTCCAGTACAGGAAAGGACAGAGCAGGCTGTACTTTCTGAGGAGGCTTGGGTCCTTTAACATCTGCCCAAAACTCCTGCTGATGTTCTACCAGTCTGTGGTGGCCGGTGTTCTCTTTTATGCTGTGGTGTGTTGGGGAGGCAGCATTAACAAGAGAGACACAGGACGGCTTGACAGGCTGGTGAGGAAAGCAGGTTCTGTGCTGGGTAAAGAACTGGAGTCTGTTACATCAGTAGCAGAGCGAAGGGCCCTCGGTAAGCTGCTGAATATTATGGACAATGTTCATCACCCTCTGCACAGCACCATCATCAGTCAGAGGAGTTCTTTCAGCAGCAGACTGCTGTCTCAGCCCTGCTCCACGGACAGATTCAGGAGGTCTTTTGTACCTCATGGAATAAGACTGTTCAACTCCTCAAAGTTCAGTAAAACAAGTACACTCCAATAACCTGAACAGGTCCCCCCTTCTACACCTCTCACCTGTGAACTTTTACAATATCCATGTTTTACATGACAACACTTGTTTTTTGCGTATTTGCACTGCCATATTTTACTGTTTATTAATATGCTTTAATATTGCACATTCCTCCTGCACTGATAACTCTATGCTAGTTACATAATTTATCTGCACTACATCCCTCTGTTTATGTAACACAGAGTTCAGCACATTTCCATACACGTAGTCTGTAATTGTTTTAACTTATACTGTACTGAAAAATTGCACTGCTTCAATTACTGTTCTATATTTCATATATATTGTCTTTGTAATTTCTTTTTTACATTTTTTTATTTTTGAATCTGTTATTTGTATCCTTATCTCTAATGTATTCTTGTTTATATCATATCTATTTATAACTTTATGTACCTTGTGGACTTGCTACTGGATGCCTTGAATTTCGGGGATCAGTAACGTATCTATCTATCTGTCTGTCTGTCTGTCTATTGAAAAAAATGATCCAATATCACATATTTGTGAGAGGCAAAAGTATGTGAACCTCTAGGATTAGCAGTTAATTTGAAGGTGAAATTAGAGTCAGGTGTTTGCAATCAATGGGATGACAATCAGGTGTGAGTGTGCACCCTGTTTTATTTAAAAAACAGGGATCTATCAAAGTCTGTACTTCACAACACGTTTGTGGAAATGTATCACGACACAAACAAAGGAGATTTCTGAGGAGCTCAGAAAAAGAGTTGTTGATGCTCATCAGGCTGGAAAAGGTTACAAAACCATCTCTAAAGAGTTTGGGCTCCACCAGTTCACAATCAGACAGATTGTGTACAAATGGAGGAACGTCAAGATCACTGTTACCTCCTCAGGAGTGTCGACCAACAAAGATCACTCCAAGAATAAGGTGTAATAGTCAGCGAGGTCACAAAGGACTCCATGGTAACTTCTAAACAACTGAAGGCCTCTCTCACATTGGCTAATGTTAATGTTCATGAGTCCACCATCAGGAGAACACTGAACAACAATGGTGTGCATGGCAGGGTTGTAAGGAGAAAGTCACTGCTCTCCAAAAAAAACATTGCTGCTTGTCTCTAGTTTACTAAAGATCACATGGACAAGCCAGAAGACTATTGGAAGAATGTTTTGTGGACAGGATGAGACTAAAACAGAACGTTTTAGTTTATATGAAAAGCGTTATGTTTAGAGAAAAGAAAACACTGCATTCCAGCTTAAGAACCTTATCTCATCTGTGAAACATGGTGGTGGTAGTATCAGGTTTGGGCCTGTTTTGCTGCATCTGGGCCAGGACGGCTTGTCATCATTGATGGAACAATGAATTGTGAATTATATCAGAGAATTCTAAAGGAAATGTCAGGACATCTGTCCATGAACTGAATCACAAGAGAAGGTGGGTCATGCAGCAAAACGACGACCCTAAACACAGTCTTCCTACCAAAGAACATTTAAAGAACAGTTACTGGAAACGTTTAGTTAGTTATTGCTGCACAAGGGGGTCACACCAGATACTGAAAGCAAAGGTTCACATACTTCTGCCTCTCACAAATGTCATATTGGATCATTTTCCTCAATAAATAATTGAGCAAGTATAATATGTCTAACATTTATATAAAAGTATAAGTGTCTCATTTGTTTAACTGGGTTCTCTATCTACTTTCAGGACTTGTGTGAACATCTGATGATGTTTCAAGTTATATTTATCCAGAACATTCTAAAGGGTTCACAAACTTTCAAGCAGCACTGTATTTATATGAAGATTTACCAAGTGCGTGAACGGTCATACTGATGTAAGGAAAATGATTAAAAGCAGTTGATGGCAACATTATGGACAGTGTTTCATTAGAACATTGTCTTCTTTTGTAATGGTTTGTTAATTCAACTCAAATACCCCATCTAAATCATTTTTGGGATGCTACATGTACAAATAATTGCTTACACATCACACCCTTAATGCAATATTACAACATATATAATCCAATCCATTACTCATCAAACCTTCATAACATTTAACACCTCTGTTAGAAACTTACCTGGCCAGCTTTTTGTAGAGAATGTTTAAAATGTCTCTTTTGTATCATAAGACTTTATCTGTAAGCACTGCAGTGTGTGTATGCAACATTTTAAATAAATACACATTTTGCACTGAAATTTCATTTTCAGACATTTACTTTATGAAATGGCCACCTGACCATGTGCCCGAACAGGGTTTTCAGTGAATAACCCTAGCACCGACACCAGGAATCCAAGCTGAGAGGCATAGCATTGTAGGTCCAAAACAAGATACAAAACTCAAGAATTACAGTGTTTGGTGAAAATAAACTGCCAGTTTAATAACCATACAATAAAACCTGCAAATACCATGACGAATTACACTAAAAAAATGTCCGTAACAAAAAAAAAAAAAAAAAAAAAAAAAAAAAAAAAAAAAAATAGAAAGATGAAAATGCACAACCAGCTAATGTGGAAAAATGGGAATCATTAGGAAGGACTTTAGAGTTCATAACCCCGACTCCAAAACACACACACACACTCAATCTCAGGCACACACTCACTCAAGTATTTCACTCCAACGAAACACATACGCACACACACACACAATCTCCCTCTGTCATTCATTCACCCATGCGTGCAACAAATAGGGACTTGCTATTCAGTACAACCATGTTAAATTCACAAACAAAATGACTGGACCTGCTGACTTCGGCATGTCACCCTGTGAGCCCCCCCCCATCCCCGCTGCCGGTGCCTGTGCGAGGGGCTTCAGTGTGTGTCTTGATTCGGGTGCATCTCGTGATGATCGTACAGAAAGGAAGGGGAAGGGTTGGGGACTAAATGGAGAGGGGTGGAAAATGTAAAATAGGGTTTGGGGGGGGGGCCGGTGGAAGCCGTCTGTGTATTTTTTTTTTTAATTAAGATGAGTGTATGTGTGCGTGTGTTTGGAGATCAGTGCAGCTCTTCTAGTTCTCTCCCTCGCCAGCGTCTGCCTCATCACCCTGGTTTTCCGACGTCCACAGCTACAAATGACACATACAAACCACCAGAATATTATGTTAACCGATCACGTACTGAAACATCAAAGTGATAATGTTGATGCAGAATACGAAAAAAAAGATCCCTTACAGTGAGATTGTCCCTTAGTAGTTGCATGATCAAGGTGCTGTCTTTGTAGGAGTCCTCATTTAAGGTATCAAGCTCAGCAATGGCTTCATCAAAGGCCTGAGAAAATATCAGTTCTTATCAAATTACTCATTCTTGCTTAGATAGAAGAAAGAAAAAGTCCTTGAAATATCAACTTAAATATTTCAATTGTCCTTCACATTGTGTGCACATTTCACAAAGAATAGATAATTAGAAATGGTACAAAACTGCCTAGAATAAATTGTATATTGCGCATTATATAGGTATGAACCTCATCAGCAAAATCATGATGATAGCAGTGAAATGTAATGATATATAATACAAACAAGCTTTGTATATAATACGTTTTTATGAAAATATTCATGGTAAATTTTAGTTGATATTGACATTGCTGGTGTCTAACCGTCTTGGCGAGGTTGCAGGCCTTCTCAGGAGAGTTAAGGATCTCATAGTAGAAGACAGAGAAGTTGAGAGCCAAACCAAGCCGTATGGGGTGCGTGGGCTGCATGTCTTTCTTGCTGATCTCAAATGCATCCTGGTAGGCTTTCTGAGAGTTCTCAACTGTGGCTAGTGGAAGAGATCACAAAAAGCCAAAACATCATGATTAATTAATTTGAAGAGAAGTTCATACATATCCCAGAGAATAAATTGTTTAAACTTACTGCTCTTAGACTCCCCAGATGCAACCTCGGACAAGTATCTATAATAATCGCCTTTCATTTTCAGGTAAAAAACCTTGCTTTCAGCTTGAGAGGCATTGGCAATGAGAAACTTCTCAAGGAGACCCTAAAGTGGCAGAGATCCAGAAACGTTAAGCTATTTTGTTTGAAAAAGCTTATACTAATTATTTTGAATAGCATTTCAAATGTCATTACATTTTAGCTGTGTCAGTTACTAGCAAAATTAAAAGACTGCAGGCAGGATTACCAGAACATCATTGCAGATGTCTTGCAGCTCATTCTCAATCTTCTCTCGGTACTCGCGTGCCATCTGCTGCTTCTTCTCATTGCCCTCAGTCTTCTGCTCGATGCTGGAGATGACACGCCAGGAGGAGCGGCGGGCACCAACCACATTCTTGTAGGCCACAGAAAGCAAGTTGCGTTCTTCATTGGACAGCTCCACACCTCCCTCAGTCACCGCTTTCATGGCGGTGGCCATATCATCATAGCGCTCTGCCTGTTCAGCCAATTTGGCTTTCTGCACCAAGTCGCTCTTGTCCATTTTCAGACTGGAAAGAGATAGGGAGAGAAGTTTAGCCAAACCTACATGAGGTGTACTCTAAAGACAGAAATAGTTACATCACCTTTTTGCTAACTTGTAACAAAGCCCTGATACTATTCTGAGAATTACAGTAAATGGCAAGATTGTATTTATTATGCATTTCCTGACACATCTGTGGAGGTCATTCTAAGGCCATTTTGAAAGAAAATACAGTTTAAAGTTTCGCCATTAGCTATATTTGATGTACCTTTTTCTGCTATGCACTTGTCAGTTTTGCATTACTTGGAGACGTGACAGGTAAGAGAAAAAAGTGACCACAATACAGAGGCAAGGGCGCTGTTCCCCCCTCCCCCTCCCCACACCTTTTACACTAAACACCCCTATACTTCCTGTTAGGACTAGAGGACAGACTTCATGTTACGTCGTCCAAAACTACTTAAATGTGGGAAATGGAGACTTGATGTGTAGCAAATGAACTCCTTTCTGTCCTCCAGGTCATCACATTTGTATACGATGTCAAAGCAGATTTGCATGGCGGATCGAGGACACTCCCGTTCGGTTATTTAGCAGCAATTGTTTCTTCTTAAAGCAGTTAGCTATAAACATCATAATGCACTAATAAGGCCATGACCCATTTTAACACCACTGCATGGTTCATCAATTGAGATCCGTGGTGCTGGCCATTTTGTTCATATTCTATAAAGCGAGTAGGACGAACCACCCAACGCCTCGCAGGACATGACGGCTGTGTGTACAGCTAGCGATGCCAGGCCATTAATCTTAACCAACAAACGACGTAATATAATTTCACTACAGCCCAAAGTCATCCGGTGTTACGGACCTAAAAATGGTTTACTCGCACTACGGCGGCTAATCCCTGCGGCCCAGGAGGAGGTCTTGATACAAATCGATGCACTAATGTTAGATAAGTTAGCCCTTTGGCTACAATGACGTTAGCCAACTCAGCTAATCTGTTTAACGGAACGGATACATAATGATATTTCGAAAACATAAAGATGTATCGTATGTGTTTGGTTTCCTAACTGCATCAGTAACATCGCCTTTCATTTCTAAAAATGGCTTTGCCTTGCCAGGCTCTTTTCACTGCAGCGCTTTCTGTCGGCGAGACGGACAGAGGCCTCACACTAACGGAAGGGCCGGTAAATAAATCAGCAAGTCATCATGGACAGCTTGGACTGTAGTTTTTTAGACTTCGTATTCACAATAGACAGCCAAGCTCTTGCTCTGCTTTGTACGGAATATTATTCGCTGGCAAAGACAGAGAGTCAGGCTTTTGAAGCTAGTTAGCTTGTTGCTAACCGCTTAGCTGTAGCTAGCTCACCCAGCTAATGCTAACGACAGCGACCGTATTCAGGGTCTGAGATTTGCGTACACACTCAAAAAAGAACGGTTTCAGGCACATCGTTGATGTTGCAATGATTGGGGATAGTAAACTCACGTTTAAATAGGGTATAGTCCTGCCTTTATCTTTGAAAGATACAGCCGGAGTGTCCGTCCTCCTTCTAGCGCTTCAGTCGCTCTGGGCAGTACCACTTCCGCTCAAGTTGACACATCCGTTTTCCTATAAACTGAGCCAGCACAAACACACACGAACATGTGTTTTTTAGGGGTAAACGACTGCAACGAGTAAATTAATCACACAAATGACCTGTTTTTGTTGTATTTGAGTGGATTTAATGTTTAGCGAGTGTTTACACAGACAAATTGTATACACTGAGGCTTCCTAAAGCACATCTTACATATACACACAGAACTTTCAGCACATTTACTCATCAAAGGCATTGTGTCCTCTGATAGAAATCCAAATGAATGCATGGCAAAGAAAAAGAGGCGTATAATAATAGCTGGAGCAGTTTATTGTCCCAGAAGGGTAAGGAGAGGTCAGTCATTTCTACACACGTCTACCTCTTAGAAAGCTTGGCAAAAACATACTAGTTACACAGCAACAGACAATCACACAAAAATGTGTGCATTCTAACTGCTTGATGTTATACATTCATTCATTATCCCACCCGCTTAATTCATATCAGGGTCGCGGTTAGTCCCCTACCCCTTCACTGGGCGCAGGGCAGGGCATTACACTATTCAACCAAGCCCAGGACAGCGTGCCAATCCATCACTGGGTGTACACATGTGCACACACACACACACACACTTACGGACAATTTAGAGTAGCCAATCCACCTGACCTCCATGTTTTTGGACTGTGGGAGGAAACCGGAGACCCCGGAGGAAACCCACGCAGACACGGGGAGAACATGGAAACTCTGCTCAGATGTGGACTCGAACCCAAGACCTCAGCGCTGAGAGGCGAACGTGCTAACCACTAAGCCACCGTGCCGCCCAGTTATACATTCATCAGCTCATTAATACTTTATTCCCTCCGAGAAAAAAATCTTTTTTAAGAAAGGCTAAATGTCCATTGTGGCAAATGAATGAGACTAAGACAGAACCCTGGAGAGCTGCAGAGTTGACCTGGGCTGGGCAGAATGTTTTATATGTGTGATCTGTAAGCAATAGTCCTGCTCTTGAGTACAGACCACCTGTGCCTCTTCAGGTAGTACACCAATGGGAGGAACTGCTGAGCCCATAAGCAACTGTAAAAGGAGGAAATGATACACATATAAAACATTATTTTTGTTCCTTTAAATGTGATTTTGCTCTGCAAATTCATTTCAAAGCATTCATTCATTTTAAACTGCACATGAAGGGGTCAGATGAATATGGTAGCATTCAGTCCCAACTGAACCTACTTACATAGAAACTGCTGTGAAGAACACTTGACTGTGTTAAATAAGCAGCTTTTGCAACTGGGAAAGCCATTATTTGTGTTATTTTCAAAGAACATTCAGCCACCTGATGAAATGGGTCTTAAATGGGTTTAATACTTCAAAATATGCTCAAAGTTAGAGTCTATAGCAGAGCTGAATTTGTAAGGGGCTAGTAACATTGCGAATACACAGTCCTACTTCTATCACCTCAAATGAGGGACAACATACTGTGACGGACACTGTTTCATGTTTTGACAAAGTAAGCCATTGAACCTGAAACTTTTTGAGATTGAAAGTGGCCTAAGTAATTAGGTAACATGGATGAAGGATAACCACCTACAACTTAACCTCTAGAAAGACTAAACTACTGGTCTTCCCCGCAAAACAGTCGGTTCAACACAACCTCACCTTGACGATCGACTCTCTCTCAACTCTCTCCGTCAAAGGTTGTTAGGAACCTCGGGGTTATGTTTGATGACCAGCTTTCCTTCACACATCATGTGGCCTCTGTTGCACGGTCCTGCCGCTTTGCGCTCTATAATATCAGACAAATCAGACCGTTCCTAACGCAACATGCCACTCAACTCTTGGTACAAGCTGTGGTTATCTCACGCCTCAATTACTGCAATGCTGTGCTAACAGGCCTCCCAGCCTGCACTATTAAACCACTACAGATGGTCCAGAATGCAGCAGCACGTCTGGTTTTTAACCATCCAAAATGGGCACATGTCACCCCACTGCTCATTGAGCTACACTGGCTTCCGATTGCTGCCCGGATCAAACACAAAGCCTGCACGATCGCCTATAAGGTGATGTCAGAGCAGACTCCCTCTTATCTGCACTCACTCCTAAAAGCTTATGTCCCTGCCCGGTCGCTGCGCTCCTCCACTGAACGTCGCCTTGCTTTGCCTAACATTCACACAAAGCAATCCAGACTGTTCTCCTCAGTAGTTCCCAGATGGTGGAACAAGCTGCCTACCACCACTAGAGCAGAGGTGTCCCTCACTGGGTTCAAGAAACTCCTAAAATCCGAGCTCTTCACAGAGCGCCTCCTCTAGTGATCCCAACTACTTCCCACGAGTACTGATATGCACTCAGCATTCAATATCGGAATGTTAATTATTTAACTTTAGTATTTTTCGCATTTGTACTTTTATACTATTGTAAGTCGCTTTGGATAAAAGCATCAGCTAAATGCAATGTAATGTAATGTAATTACTACCTTAAGACCCATACCCTTCCTCTGGTCATGTTCTGGCTCGGCTGCCCACTGCATGAAGGTGCATACATATTTTGTCACTTGGCTCATGGTTGCTGGTGTTCCTGTAACAAGAAGAACACACTTAATTCTACCCAAAACAGCTAAATTCTGTAAAACAGGATTGTTTCAATGATTTTCCAGTTTGCTGCATACAACTAATACAATACATACGACTAACTAATACATCAGTAGTGATGGCCCGTGGCATACTTGTTAGGTGTACAGGTGATGTGATCACAGTTAACCCTTAAAACTCCTTGGCAACCCTTAAATCACAATTTTCCCCTTGTTTTACTTTACAGTAATCTTTATTTGTGTGGTATAAACTTTCTTTGCATGTGTTACACCACCACCAATAAATGGCCACTGCCTTGAAATAAAGTATTCAAAGCTAGAAAAGCCTTTCTCATTAAATTCATCATACAGTACCACTGCAGGGAAAAATAAACTTATCATTTAAAGTAAAAGCATGGGGGTGGGGGTGCAGTAACCGATCAGTATTGAAAACACAAAGTCCTCCCCACCATTTCTGAGGTACACACATACATATTTAGAATTACTTGCATGTTGACAATTTAACTATTTATTTGTTAGCCAAAAAAATAATGTAAAAAAAATCTGTTGTCATGTTTTGTATAGATATGTTCTAATTACAAATAGTATTAATATCTAATGCATTAACAACAATCGTCTCTGAAAAGACACTTTCACTTTTTTTTTCGCTATCACAGCTTTTGAAAAATAATTAAAATGGGTATTAATACATTTTAGGAGAAACATTCAAACAAACACTACCATATTTATTTATAAAGTGAGAAAAAATAACTGCACCTACATCCCACTCAGCCAGCAGTTGCCAAAATTATCCTTTATGCACCATAGTCCTATAAGAATATTATAACCACCTTCTTGTTTCTACACCCATTGTCCATGTTATCAGCTCCACTGACCATACAGGTGCACTTTAGTTCTAATAATGGATAAGGGCAGATACAGTATCTACAGTAGTTATCTGGCATTAACAGTGTAGCTGAGTTCAGGAGGAAGAGCGCTTATTAGCAGGCCGATCTGTGTGTGTGTGAGAGAGAGAGAGAGAGAGACCATCTTTACAATCAAACATTTGTCAATGAATGACAAAATACTTAAAACATGACTGCAGTGTAATAAGGACAAAAGGACGATTCACGGAGTAGGGCCTCCATTCATGACATCTCCAGAAATGTGAACAATGCTTTCATATAAATACTGCGCTGGTAACGCAAGACACTAAACCATTCTTCAAAAGAAAAAGACTCAAGAGCTTGAATGGAGAAAGGAGGTGCAAACTTTCTTTATTGTCCATGTCACAGAATATTCACAAAGGTACAATGATACTAGATATTCATGTTGCTCTTCCTGATACCCACTTTGGAATTTGTTTAGCAGTATGTATGAAAGCATTATCATCCCAGAATCTGAGAACATCACACAATAACAGTGTTTGTGCTATTCGGTGAATAGCACCCTTCTATAATATGGCCTCATATTCATTGGCCATTAAACAACAATGGAGACCCAATTGGATGTCCACTGGCACCAACAATTCCCAGGAGATGGCTGGCAATATGATCATGAATCCATTTGACTTTCTCCAAACATAAACATGTCTGGAACAAGCATGAGACGCGACTCAACAGAAAAGATTTCTTTCTTTTTTCATTCAGGGCTCCACGTTGGTTTCCATAAAGCATGTTTATGCATCTTTGTGTAAAAGCTTATGATACAAGTGCTATCCAAGCAACAGCACATACGTTTCTGAGTCAAGGAACAGCAGATTGAATTTTCAAATAATTTTTAATACTGTAGACTTTTGCGATGCAATCTGAAACTATGAAAAGTAAAGATTTAGTGAACATCCAATTGGGTCATACTTATAGAAGATGAGGACATGAAAAGGTCAGTATGTGTATAAACAGGATTGCAGGTTTGCAGTTTTGATCAGCTCTTAAGTTGGTTTCTATGAAAAAACTATCCCCTGCACAGGGACGTCTCTACATTAGGGGTAGATGGGGCCTGTCCCCACCAGATGACACTGTGGAGCAATGTGTTACATAATAATTTTGTTTAAATGTATTTTATTTAAATATTCTTTTCTAACATTGTTGTGTATTTGACTTATGAAAATGGCAGTAGTTCTCAATAAATATTCCTGTACATGTTGTGTAAGGTCAGCACTATCAACAGTCTACACTAAGATAATGTGTGTGGGGCCGAACCCTCAGGCTAAGTTTAAGCAAGTGAGCAGTAGAAAACAATGTGCACTAATGCAACAAGCTTTCAATAATAAGCTGTGAGGCACACTAATGCTTGACCCATGCTGGGAGCAGCCAATAATAAATGAAAGATTTGCATACAGGAGCTTATGTGAATATCATTTAGAGTATCAGCGTTGCTACCTAGCTTGCCACTCAAAAACATCATAGTAACCGTTAGCCACGGCTAATGAGACAATATAATGAATCACATCAACAATATAATCAAAGTTAACACATAACACACATCTTACCTCAGTAAAAGGTTTATTTTCTTTATGACTGGAATGGATTGTATTTAAGTTCCTTTTGCGTTTGCAACGAAATACCACTTGTAAGTAAGTCTCTCAACAGGGGATGAATCTCAGAGTGGAGGTGCCGGATTCGGCACAACATTGGATTATGCGATTTAGAATTTTGTTGATGATGTGCTTTTGTGGTGGAATTAATTGAGCAAGTAGGTTTGTGTGTAGTTTCACTGTCAAGTGAGATGCTGCCCACAGAATTTATTGTGTCCTACCTGACTTTCTATTGTAGAGATGCCACTGCCCCTGCACCTGGTGAAGAGGTAGGGGACTCACTTTGACTCTGACCAGGATTAAGTGGATAAGATAATGGATGGATGAATAGAAAACCACTATACTGATGTTCCATTCACCTAATATGATTCATGTGTGACTTCATTTGTATTTGTGATTCAGAGTGAAGTTCTGTTGCATGTGGTGTTAGTTATTTTGTTCATCCAAACAATATTAAACATCAACTCCTCAGTGAGGGTCTTGACTTCTGTGTGTGACACTCAAATCAGGTTATGGAAGGCCAGGTATTCCATACAATGGCAGGATGAACACACCTCACCACATTTGATACTGTTAAGTCACAGTGTGTGACATCTATTGTTTACATTTCAATAATGTCATTTTAATCACTTATGAAAATTCTCCAGAATGTAAGTAGAATATATACAAGATGTCTATACTGGTATAGTCTAGAGCACACAGTTATCCACTCTGATTCCATGGGTAAGATGGTGGGTGCAGTTGGTGAAAGCTTCAGATCTTGAAGCTTTCACCAACTGATGGAGAATCAGTGCTAGTCCAGCTCCCCCTGCCATCAACACACCCAGACACTGCTACCTTTCTCCCTTTAGACAAACTGATAAACAAAGGTAAAAAGAGAATACTGGGGACAATATGATACTTTGCAAAGATGTACTGCATGTCAGCTGCAAAGCTTTCAGGCTGATGTCTGATGAGTAAAGTTGTATTTAAAGTAAAATCCACAATAAAGCTCAACAACTGATGGATGACCACCATGGATATGTACCTTTGTCATATTGCCATCATATAAACCTGTGTAACACGGATCCCTGGGAACATGCTCCGGTTAAGATGTGGGCGCAGATATTTATCACGTACTACATGAACTCTGGAATTATGACTGTCAAACCACAGACACAGTTAACATGCACTCAATGACTCTGAAATGAAAGTATAGGAGTTAAATAAGAACTCAGTGAATCAGTTTACAGACCAAAATGTGTCTAAACTTTGGACACAAAGCAGCACCTTTGTCAGATATAACAGCTGAACACACTCGTGACATTCTTTCTACAACAGACATCAAACATTCTTCAGACATTCTTCACAAACTGAAAAACTGCTGCAGAACGTCACATAAATGTTGGCTCTTGTAGGTTTGCTTTGCTTTTCACTTCATCCCAAATCAGCTGGATGGAGTTTAAGTCTGGAGACTGTGCTCCACTCCATGTTTTCAAACTGACCATCGTGTTCTTTTTTCATGAGGTAGTTCTGGCAGAGCTTGGACTGATGTTTTAGGTCATTATCTTGCTATTATGAAACCCTGACCAAGGTGTATACCAAAAACCGTTCTAAAACTTTTGACCGGCAGTGTACTTAAAAAAAATAACTAAATAAAATAGGGTTTAAATTCCGTGAACTCGGCGAGCATTTATTTACTGTTTGTATTGATGTATTTTGTCCAGTAAGGTTATTTGGAAGGACTATCCAGATAATAACATGACCTTGCGCTCTGTGTGAACACAGAAACGACAGTAAGTTGTGAGTTTACTTTGATGGTATAACACATGTACCTGTCTCACAACATAGCTGTACGTTTTAAAATGACGCTTGAAACATGAAGTGCTTGTTTAGCTTTTAGAAATCATTTTTTTTTCAGTAGAGCAGCAGACAGCTAATGCACCGCCATTTTCGGCTTGTGCGCATGCGCAGTATTGGAGTCCCGAGCAAAATAGCTTTTTATGGAGATTTTCATTATTTTTTATTTTACACAGACATCTACACTAAATCACCAACAGTAAGTTTTTTTGGTGGTTCAGTCCAGATTTATGAAGTGAAACAACGAAAGGATCTGGATGTCTTTAATATATATTAACAAAATTATAACTAATTAGCACACCTAATGCACTGAGTAAATGCTAATAGATCTGCTTCACATTTATATTACTTAGGTTTTAGTCTTGTCACAACATTTACCAATGAGATGGCCTTTTAAAGCTCCTAGTTAAAATAAATAAAATAACCAGGACATAAAATAATCCAGCAGAAGAAACTGCATGAACATCCATTGTGTCCTTACATTCGTAAAAAGCAAACACATCTTATTTTAAAAATTGTTAAAACAATAACTATTGTTAACACCTAGTAAAAACAGTCACTAGATGGATTACAAGGTTAAAACACTACTGCAATTTTAACATGTACGAACAGTGGCAGTATTTCTTTTAAAACTTTTTAAATCTTTTAAACAGAAAAAAAATGGTCAAACATCCACTGAACGTCAAAAACAGCAAGTTTAACAACTGTCGTGGTCATTAAATCTTGTAGTTTCTGTAAATGTATAATATAAATTATATGATTTATAATTTATCACACTGATGATGAAGAGGCCTTAAAAACTGAATTATGCATCAAATGAGATACACTTGGCTATACAGCGTTAAGGTACAAGCAGATTAACTTTACCTGTACAATGCTGAATGAGAATCCTGTTGACACTCAATTTCTTTATTTTAACTCAGACCAGCAAAGGATAGAGCACCCTCTAGTGGTTGATTCATGTTTATAGTGATGTCATGTACTACAGAGTTCAATCTGTCCCCAGTCCCAACCTGCTGCTGCATTTAAGAACCATAGCCAGGCACAGAATTCAGAACTTTTTTTATTTAAAAAATCAGTTTAAACAATGGACACCCATCATTCATTCAACCTAAACACTGTAGTGACTGCTGCCCAATGTTCTTAAAACAACCTACACAATCATAAAACTTTCTGTACATCTTAAAAACAATTGTGTAGGACTGTTCCACTCTTTAGAAATATTTCATTGTAATACATGGGAGCCGCATCCTCTCCGACACTTTAATTTTCAGTAAAACAAAAGCTTAAGCACAGCAGCAACCAGAGTGAGAGACCATCAGGGGAGTTTTTTTCCACACAAGCCTTTAGATCAGCAAAGCCTAATCAGAACAAGCCAAATGAAAGAACATCAAGCCTGTATGAAAAATAAGCCCACTGAAGATTTCTTCACTGAGAGAGTTAATGAAATCAGTCATAATGAAGGACTGTGAATGTGGTTCAGTTTCAAAAAGTAAAGGGGAAACAGCATGTAAACCACTTGTCTGGAAGAACTTGACACCATTTCCACCTGATACCATCTCTGCAACACCCTGCTTGGCAACACAAGAGCAAAATCTGCCACCAGTGTGCAGACGCAAAGCATACTGGAGTGTTGAATTCCCGTCCTTGTTTTTCCATACATATTTATATATCTCTTACTGCTGTCCTAACAAAACCAATTTATCTTTGAAGTGAATTTTTAATGTTTTAAAAAGACAATTTAAAAAAATATGACCATGTTATTGGTCATATAAAAATAAAAATTAAAAAGGTTTTGATACAACTGTGACAGCATTATATACAGTGGGGAAAATAAGTTGATGTACTGCTGATTTTGCAAGTTTTCCCACCTACAAAGAATGGAGAGGTCTGTAATGTTTATCGTAGGTACACTTCAAGTGTGAGAAACAGAATAAAAAAAAAATCCAGAAAATCACTGTATAATTTTTGTATAATTTTTAAATAATTTATTTGCACCAGAGACTAAATTGTAGACCTGCACAAGGCTGGGATTGGCTACATGACAATAGGCAAGCAGCTTGGTGAGAAGGCAACAACTGTTGGCGCAGCCTTGGAATCCTCCCATATGAGCTGAAAGAGGTGGCTGGGGAGAGGGATGCCTGGTCTTCTTTGCTTAGGTTGTTAGCCCCATGACCAAGACATGGATAAGCGGAAGATGATGGACAGGTGGATGGAAGAAACAAGATGACTGTCAATCTTCCTCGGTCTGGGGCTCCATGCAAGATCTTGCCTCGTGGGGTAAGGATGATTCTGACAAAGGTCAGGAATCAGCCCAGAACTACACGGGAGGACCTGGTCAATGACTTGAACAGAGTTGAGACCACTGTATCAAAGAGGACCATTAGTAACACACTACACAGTCATGGTTTAAAATCCTGCAGGTCATGTAAGGTTCCTCTGCTCACTCCAGCACATCCAAGACCATTTAAAGTTCACCAATGACCATCTGGATGATCCAGAGGAGGCATGGGAGAAGGTCATGTTGTCAGATGAGACCAAAATAGAGCTTTTTGGTATCAACTCCCCTCACCATGTTTGGAGGAACAAGAAGGATGAGTACAACCCCAAGAACACCATCCCAACCATGAAACATGGGGGGTGGAAACATTATACTTTGGAGGTGCTTTTCTGCAAAGAGGACAGGATGACATCAATATATTAAAGCAAGGATGGATGGGGTCATGTATCGTGAAATTTCGACCAACAACCTCCTTCCCTCAGTAAAAGCTTTGAAGATGGGTTGTGGCCTGGTGTTCCAGCATGGCAATGACCTAAAACACACAGCCAGGGTAACTAAGGAGTGGCTCCGTCAGAAGCATTTCAAGGTCCTGGAGTGGCCTAGCCAGTCTCCAGACCTGAACCCAATAGAAAATCTTTGGAGGGAAATTAAACTCAATGTTGTCCAGCAACAGCCCCAAAACTTGAAAGATCTTGGAGGAGTGGCCAAAATCCCTGCAGTACAAACTTTGTCAAGAACTACAGGAAACAACTGACCTCTGTAATTGCAAACATAGGTTTTTGTACCAAATATTAAGCTCTGTTTGTCTATTGTATCAAATACTTATTTCATGCAATAAAATTCAAATAAATATTTTATTAAAAAATCATACAATGTGATTTTTTTTTAGATTCCATATCTCACAGTTGAAGTGTACCCACAATATAAATTACAGACCTCTCCATTCTTTGTATATGGGAAAACTTGTGAATCAAATACTTATTTTTCCTCACTGTATAATATATATATATATATATATATATATATATATATATGTGTGTGTGTGTGTGTGTGTGTGTGTGTAAAGGTGAAACTGGTATTATCCATCCTTCTGAGTAATGTGTCCAAATGTGATTATGCCAGTTGGTTATAGCTTTCAAACCTCCTGAATTTTTCTAAAGATTAATGTATTCCTTCGTATTATTCCCACAAGTCACTGCACACATACTTCACAGTTCACTGCAGAAAGTTCAAGCCTATGAGGGCCCTCATTCTGCCCTGCAGCAGCACTGAGCAGTTGGAGGACGAGGCTGAAGTGATGCCTTGTTGGCTACAATGGGGCAGCACAGGATGGGAAAAGGGAAAGGTGGGGGAAGAGAAAGAAGGGCCGTCTCATTAGTTGGCTTTGGCGCGAAGCTGCGCTCTCTTGCCGGTGACAGCCTGAAAGCCAGTTTTGATGCTGGCAACAGAGCAGCGCGAGTGACACGTCTCACACTGCAGGAAGTAGAGTCGTGTGTCCTTCTGCAGGATGGTGTCTGGTGAACGGCACGTGTGACACGTCACGTATTCCTCTGTGAAAAACAAACGTGTGTCAAAAGTGGCAACAGTGTACATAGGAGCACCGATACCAAATGTATCCGATACACATTTACTAAACACTAGGTGTGTAGTGATGCACGCTGCTTACAATCAGATTAAAAATACTAGTTTCACCATTCTATTTCCTCAAGATATTTTTAATAGTTATTCGTTTTAGGAAAAGAGGAACTAGTATTAGGAACAGAGGTTTAAGTCTAAACAAAATATGATCTTGTAGCTTTGCCATATCATAAATAATCATGTTTAACATAATAAGCACATTTTTGTCTAAAAAATGTAAGCAAAAAGGTTCCAGTTTTCATTACAGAATAGATGATAATGCTACTAAGGAGGCTAGAGCGTAGACCTGCATGCTGGAGGGAGGCAGGATGGAGGCACACAAAGCACTGTGATTAGGACACCCACATGCCTAGCACCGGTACTGATCCATCTCTACGTGGATATTTTTTACTTTTATTCACTTATCATTATCAACACCCCTACTAGGCACTTTATCAGCCAACTTTGACTGTACAATTTATGAAGATAACTGATATACTCAATGTTAAGATGATGCCTAGTTACAATCAAGTGCACTCAATACTTGCCCTCCAGCACCAGGAGTTAAATACTGCTGCTCTACGCATTCTTCATTGCTCATTTACAGGACTTCTGCTAGGTTAGAAATTTAGCAGACACTAAGGTGTTTACAATTGCAACCACACCACTATATGCCACCAGTGCAATACCTAAAAACGCACCACTATTGTACTTGTGCCACTACTGTGCTGTGAATGTGACATGCAAAAAATACATAGCAAATATCTAGACCCTATATCCAGTGATGGATGGTACAGACACTATACAGATGAGTTACAGTCAGTAATTACAGTCAATACCATATTACAAAGTGCAACTATCTGGTAAACGTACTGGCAAAAGGGTCAATAACTATGGGTACTTACTGATATATCTTCTTAAGACATTTTCTATTTGTTTTTGCTGGAATCGCCCTTTAATCACCAGTTGGTTATTACCATCTATGGAGCCACTACAAAAATGAAAGTCACTTGTTTTAATTCAAACATTGTCACAGGAAACACAAAAATGTGGCTAAACATATAGAACATCAGTATTTACCTTGTTCCCAACTCAGCCAATAAGAAAGCCAAGAGATGTTTAGGCTGACGGTGCAAGCTGCAGAGAGGTGCATACAGAAACATCAGTGATATGACTGTACAGACATATCTGTTGTTGCACTACTACAGGGGAAAGGACCATTAAGCACCAGGGCTTTGCACTCACAGTTTACAGATGTCAGTGAAGTTCACAAAGGATGTTTTCTTTGTTCCCACTCGTACGACCTGAGGAGGCTTCATGACAAACTTCCTCTTCTCTCCAGCCACCATGTCTGGATTCTTCTCTCTCATGATGTTAAAGACACGACTCAACAGCTGTCGAGACATGTCAGGTGTGAATGCATTCTCATAGCTTAAACTACACAAAACAGCTAATCTAGCTTAAATAGCAGCGTTAAATAAAAATAGAATTATATTACAGAGGTAACACGATGAGAAAAATTCTCAGAGTAAATTAAAAAGTAACATGTGCAGTAAAACACAGAGAGAGAGAGAGCAATGAAAGTAAGTGCTCTCTAGCTGATAGGCCTGCACATTTATTACATAAATAATAGACTAAATCAGATAATAAATACATTATTTACACGTCCGGATAGTCGATCTCTCGTGAATGAAAGTAACGAGAGAGAG
>BRDA01003594.1:19424-29595 GCA_036984385.1 Crenuchus spilurus
CATTTTACTTTTCATATGATAAGTGTAACCATGCCATACACGTACGCCCGTCCTCCTTAGCCGCCAGCCTACATGAGCACCGTCGGTCTCCCTCTCCTCAGCGGCCAGCCTACACGAGCACCGTTGGTGTCCCTCTCATTAGCTGCCAGCCTACACGAGCGTCGTCGCCGTCTCGTTTATGTTTTAAAAAAACCCATATAAACACATTATTTAGCATATTAAAGTATACTGTATATTGGCCGGCTGACACGGATTAATCAGTTTTACATGTATTCTTATGGGGAAAATGCATCCAGCTAACGAGCAAACCAGCTAACGAGCTCGGCTCCTCGATTAAACTCGTAAGTAGGGTTACCACTGTGTATATATACATTTTTTGAGACGTCTTATGAGAAGAAAATTACTAACTTCTGACATGGTGCTATGATGCCTTTAGAGGACAGAAGTGAGCAATGTTCGAGCTCATGACTTTCTTTTTACATTTGGGAGCTTCCAGTATATATGGCTAGGATGCTTGATGTCTAATCAGTTCAAGAAAGGCCAAAATAGTGGATGAAGTTTTTAGTTTCATACAGTACACAGGAACAAACAAACAGTCCCCAAAATGTAATGAACAAAATTAAATCCAAAGGATCTGGTGCCCAATACATTTAACATGAATTCCCATGCCTCTCTACTACACCTTGCTCTCACTTGCATGTGCCTCACTATTACGGTCACATTTCACTTCCACATGGCCACACCCCAACCTCAACTGCCTGCACCTCACTGACACACAGCTACACCTACTTCTCCCTCCACCATGCCTTGCTCTCATATAGACATGCCTACTCATTCTACTACGCCTCATTCTCATATGTCAATGGTTCGCTCTCACATAAAAATAAATAAATAATAATGAAAATGTGCCGATTATCATGACCCTAGAAAATAGTCTAATATTTAACAAATACCACATTGAGATTTTTTGGAATAAAAACCTGGTCAATATAACTGCATGAACACCATGTCTGACAAAATGAGAAAGGATCCAAACATTTCTAATAACAGCAGGGACAGCCATGGGCTTGTGGAACATAATGAAAGTAAATAAATATAGAGGGTTGTGGCCAAGTGATGGTTTATATCTGCACACATTACTTTCATAATGATGTTTGCTTCACCACAGATCAACTGAGGGTGCACAAGTGCCAGCAGCAATACAAAGATGGTGAAACAAGTCTTTGAAAACTGGTATAGCAAGATCAGGTTTAACTTGTTAAACAATGTTCAATATGCACAGCATTCCAGAAAGCAGGGAGACGGCAAGAGAAAAACCTCCTGTAAGAAATTGTATTTGAGTTAAATTATCTTTTAGGCAAAACTAGATTTTTATAGCTATTAATAACAAATAACTACTGCATGTCAACTTATTTGTAAATGTGCCAACAATTCACATGTCCACATAATGCTGGGCGATAAAAACAAAAATTTTTCCCTCAATGACAAGCCGGGACAATAGAATTAGATAAGCATTAACGTTTGTTTCCATTTCACATCTAAGCAGCTTGACAGTGAGTTCAGAAGTCTAATATTGCTGCTTGTTAGCTCCTCCTCACCAACGCCGCCAAAGTGCAATGTTGTGTTTAAGACAAGCGTGTGATTGGGGGAGAGCGTAGTGGGGCCAGGGGAGAGAGCACGAGGTTGCTGTGTACTCGTCTGTTTGTGTGAGAAAGAGAAGGAAGGGGGCTCACTTTGTGTGTGTGTCAGCTCGGGTGCTAGCATTAGCCTGTTAGCTTGGCTCTCTAGCCTGTTGTTATTTTTGAGTGGTTGCGGCCGACAGCAATCATTGTAAGTTTCAACAATAAAGCAACAACTGTAAACGTCTTTCTCATCCATCCTTTCAACGCATCCAGCCGGACGCTACAATATTACGTTCTGGCAATAAACAATTTAATATTTTAAATAGTAACATTTCATGTATTTAGTCTGATGCTTTTAGAAAGATGTTGTTTAAAACTATGACAGTGTTAGAAAATGTAATATCATGATAATTATAGAGATTAATCAATATAGAAAAATTTATCGTAATAAAAAGTTTTGGCCATATTGCCCAGCTGTATGTACACACCAGAGCCATCCGAGATTGAACCTGAACCATTACTTTGATTTGTTGAAGTGCTCATTCAGCAAGTAGTATAGTTAATATACACATAGCATATAAAGTACGCACACAAATTAAAGTTTTAATTGTTGACTAGCCGAATCAACAAAAAGGGGAAACATTTTAGGCACTCCACCAAATATAGGAGAATGAGCATGTACCTCATCATATGTGTAGTCTCTTTCTGATCCTGCCCAAGTCGGGCCTGTCTGAGAACTGAATGTGATGCCATCTGTATTTTTACCCTCATCATCTTCCATGACTGTAAGGAAAAATGCATATGTATTATAAATTAAACAGAGATACACAGTGAAAAGTCTGAACTTACACAAATGTATGCATAAAACAGACAAAAAAAATCTCAAACTGACCTAGCAACAGCCTAAATTCTGGAATATTACAACTGATATAATCAACAATAATAATCAATTATAAATATATATCTATATTTGCCTAAAATAAAATTGTAAAAAACTTCAGTTCCGTTTATTGTTTATACTCCATTAATGAGGAAAAATATCATTCAGTCCCAATGTGTGTATACATTGAATATTTGGGCACCAAGTTGTACTAAAAACAGACTAGCATATTTGAGATTTCATAATTTTCTGACTGAACTACTTCCAAAAGTATCATAATCTAAATAAAATACTGTTTTATACAGTCATTTATATACAACCCTAAATATGTCATGCAGTCTTTGATCAAAAATGTGATCAAATTACAATTAAGTAAAAAAAAAATTTGCCCAATTTTAGTGGTTATTTTTATTGTACACGCTGGACAAATATTTAATACCTTTTAAATATGACAATTTCAGTTTTTTTCCCCAAAATACAAATCGGACTAATGTGTGCAGTTAACTTATTTTCATTCAAAAACAACAAAGCATATAGCTCAACCCAAACTTGGTATAAATGCCCTCAGTTGAAAAGTCAGCAAAATGTTTGCCTACCGTCATCTTTCTCAATAGTATCTCCTTCATCTGCAAATTCCACCCTCTTCACCTTTACATCATCATCTTCCAGCAAGTCAGTCTGTTCACCCTCTATCTTTAGCTCCTATCACCAGAGTCAAAAACCAGATCAGATATTTCTGTGACACTGATAATAGTTTTAACATAATGGTTTACATACCACACAAAAACCTTTTAATATGAAGCATTTTATATTCATTACATGTAAAATGACATATTTCAAACCTTTCAAAAAATGCTGATCATTTGACTTATAGCTCATTATCCGAAATCCAGAATTTCAACTTTTGATTTTTTACCACCATTTCAAATTTGAGTAAATTACTATTCAAACAGTATTAACATAAACCCAAAAAAGGCTTGAAATGTAACTAATATTTGTGCAATAATATCAAATGTATGCCAGTTGTACTTTTCTCAATTATGAACACAAATTAACTTCACACCATTCAAATTTTTGGAGATGCTCCAGCAAACTGATAACTAATAAAAGAATCTCCATGGAACTATTAAGGTCAGCCTGAGCACAGATGTATAATATTAGTTTTGCACTGTAGTGCACCTTTGGCTCATGACATGCTGTACTTAACAGAACTGCAACAGCCGCCTTATTGGGATTGGATTAAATTATCAGGGGGATGTCTGTAATGACACATTTTATGTCTCCCCTCACTGATGAAACTCCTGCATCCGGAGGGAATTAAAATGACTACAGGAGTGAGTTTCTTAGGAGAAGTATTTTTTAATTAATCTGGTGTTTATGTGATCAAGCTCATTATTATTTACTGACTTATTATTACACACTTCTTATTTATCATCATTAACACATGTTATATTAGTTTTAGAAGTATTTAACATCAGACCTTTAAGGAACTCTGTGATAGTGACTTGTACCTGTAGCTGCAATTATTGTTATAACTTAAAAAAAAAAAGAAACAACAGCAGGTAATTGAGGCATCAGTCAGATCTGAATATATAGTGCCTTGTGGAAGTATTCACCCCCCTTGGCTTTTCAGAAAACTTAATTTGTTTTATATAAAAACAATTAAAAAAATAACTGACAAAAAACAAAAATTTCTAAATTGTTACATTACAACTTGTATTACTATGTTTTATTAATCTGAATTGTACGTGATGCATCTGCACAAAATATTACAAAATAAATAAAAATATAAAAAAAATATATATAAAAACATTTTGAGAATAAAAAACTGAAAACTGGTTTGTGCATATGTATTCACCCCCTTTGCTATGAAGCCCCTAAACCAATTACCTTCAGAAGTTACATGCTTACTGAAATGAAGTCCATCTGTGCGCAATCTAAGTGTCACATGATCCGTCAGGATATACACACCTTATCTGAAAGGCCCCAGAGGCTGCAACACCACTAAGCAAGAGGCACCACTAACCAAACAACACCATGAAGACCAAGGAGATCTCCAAACAAGTCAAGGACAAAGTTGTTCAGAAGTACAAGTTTGGGATGGGTTATAAAAAATATCCAAATCTCTGATGATGTTGAACATGGTACAACAACAAACCTGCCAATAGAAGTAATAATACTAAAACTGTCAGAACGAGCAAGGAGGGCATTAATCAGAGAGGCAGCAGAGACCAAAGGTAATCCTAAAGGAGCTGCAGGGTTCCCTGGCAGAAACTGGAGTATCTGTCCCAGTGGCAAGATGTGGCAAACTCATAGAGACTTCTCCAAAGCAGCTTGCAACTGTAATTGCCGTAAGTAGTGGCTCTACGAAGTACTGACTTTAAGGGGGTGAATAGTTATGCACACTGAAGTTTTCTGTTATTTTGTCCTTTTGTTGTTTGCATCACAATAAAAAGAAAATCACATGTTCAAAGTTGTAGGCATGTTCTGTAAATTAAATGACGCAAACCCTCAAATCAATTTTAATTCCAGGTTTTGAGGCAACAAAACACAAAAAATGCCAACAGGACAAATACTTCGCAAAGCACTGTGTATAGAAATAGAGTTGAACAATAATTCGTAACAATAATTTACCCCAGAACGCAAATCAAATCAGAAAAGGGCTAATGTGTTTAAATGAGAAAATAACTTGAACAACGATATGAACTAATAATACCTTCATGCCCTCTTCGACATCATCATTAAACTTTTTCTTAGGCTTCTTTTTCTTTTTTTTCTGGTTTAAGAAATTTAAGTCATCCAAGTCATCTGATGGCTCTGTGGAGAAATAAAACAAAGTCAAGACCTGGTCCATCATCAATTATACAAAAGCACTGTCAACAAACCTATGAACTATGAACATGATTTGTCCATATGGCAAAGACATCAGAAAGCTTTCAAATAAAGTAATAACATCTGATATTCATTAAAAGTGTAATTCAAAAAACATCCAATCAAGATGTGACATACCAGACTCTAACCAAGGCCAACTTAATCACTGTACATAGTGCTTTTATAGAGCACAAATTAAGCTACATTATTTAATTGATAAATAAATGAAAATATACTTTATTTAATTTTTTTTTATATTGTAATCACAAAATGTATTTAATTCCATCACCTTTTCTCTTCCCTTCATCTTCCTCAGGCTCCACTTCACGTTCCTCTCCTACTTCAGGCTCTACTTCATGAGGTTCAGCCTGCTGTGTCTCTTCTCCAACCCCATCTCCTTCTTCATCAAGCATAAAGGGCTTCATCTTCTTCTTCTTCTTCTTTTTCTTTGTCATGGTGGGATCGAATAAAATCTGGAAATTGAGGAAATTAAAATAAACATTGTTTACTTGATTTAATAGTTATAATGTCACTAATAAGTAATATTATGCAGCTTGGACAAAAATTAATGGTGCTATACTGTGCATTTAATGTCTATAATAACCTCTTTCTGTTATAGGGCTGTCATAATCATAATCATCTGATTATTTTTAATAAATACAATTATTTTTCACAGATGCTCTTTCACAGTGACATGTTAATTCTGCAATACACAAAATGTGAATTTTTGCATGTTAAAGAAAATTAAAAAAACTTTTTAAAAAATCAAATAAAAAAACTTAAGTGCAATGTGTGATGAACACAAACATTCAGACTGTTATTGTCACATTTTAACATCTGGGTCAACCATTTTACAGTACATTTGAATTACTATAGCTTATTAAAAAAGCTGTCTTATGTGATTATAAATCATGCTGCTTTCTTAGTGTAAACGCTCTTTTATTATGGTTGCTGTTTGCAGAATCTTTAGAAAATACTGCAGAGTAACTCTGCTAAAGCTTTGCTCTATGAATGGGGTGGGTGGCTTACCCAGAGCCCCACTTTAATGACCAGTCTGATTTGGCCACTTTAGACTTGTCTTATAAATTGTCCACGATAAGACAATTAAATTGTTGGTTGCAATTCTTTATATGAGAATTAATTGTCAAATTAAATGCTATAATTTCACAGCCCTCTTCTACTCATTCATTGAATAAAGGCAATAAAGCTGCTGTACTCTGTATACACATTGTGCTAAATATTCACTTCAAAGAAAGAACAAATAAATTGTACTCTTCTTGGTTGTGGGAAAAAGACATCCTAAAATTCAGACACGTAGAGCCTGAAACTCTAATTACCAGAGGTGCTATTTGATTAGGAAAAAATAACACATGAGGTCTTAAAATGAATTATTGGGCAACCCAAGTGCAATGTAATCTCTTAAAATCTAACTGAAGTTTATATGCCCTCACTCTCTTTTTAGGATTTCTGTCCAATGTTAGGTGTGATCGAGGTACAGACTTGTGTGAAACAAACGCGCTGACATAAAGCGTTAGCTAGAGAAGCAGACTCAGAAACTATAACTAAAGGCCTAAACTCGAGCTGAAATACATCCTCTAACCTCCTAATGTGAGCGAAAGAAAAACAGTCAACACTCTCGCACACTTACCTCGTCTTCAGACATGTTTACTGCACGAAATAAGCTTGTTTCTAGCTGTTTAAGTCGAAAAAAATCCTAAATGTATAGAAACCCTTTCCCCTGTAGGTATCTTGCATCAGCAAATAAACCTTCAGTGCGCATGCGTTCTCACGACGGCTGAAGATGGCGTCAGAGCTGCGACAAGCGGCGAGCGCATCGAGTGTTCGTGTCCCAATTCAATCATTTCAGTCTCTTAAGTCTACTCTAATTTAGCACTATGTAGGCATTTTTCATAAACAAGTACTGTCTTGCTGGCCTTTGTATATATATATATAATCAGGTATTTTTTATAAACAAAAGAGGAAATTTGGTAACATAGACTAGAAAGAACTTTGGATTTCATAATTATTCATAAAATTATACATTTTAAAGTGTAGCATATGACTATTAATGTATTTTCTGTGCATGTGTTCTGTCGTGGAACAAAAAGGACCTTGTAAAATTTCTTCAAGCTGAGTCACAGAATACAGGAATGTGCAAATGGTCAGGATTATGTCATGAGTCTTAAAACAGGTATGATGAGCCTGTTGTAAGGTTCACTAGTCTAAAGAAGTGTACACTCCAGATGTCTTACACTCTGTGTGCATCTGTCTAGCTCTGGTCTGAGGGCAAGCAAAAATACATAATCTTCCAGAAACAAATATGGCAGTATTGATACAACAGGATATTAGCCTTTGGGAGGCCTTTTGGAGAAAAAAATGGGATGGTTGTGTGGCTGCTGGAAGTGTTATTGGTAGGACAAAATGAGGTGTTATGATCTGAATGCTCAATTCTATGGCCTTGGAGTCGGTGTTGGTTGGTTCTTGGCCAACAACACTGAAAGCTAGAAGTCCACTAGACTCTTTGGTAGATGTTATGCATATTGTGATATTGATCAAAATATTGTAGTAGCCTTTATCTGTTGCCCTGCTGCTGTATTGATTAAAATTAAGTGGAGTCAAGGAGCTGATTTTCATCTGCAGTGGAATTTGAGTCAGAGGAAAGTCCATAAAATCCATTCATGCATTACTAATTTCTACAACATTGATTTTATAGAATTTTCTATTCACACCAGGAGGCATTTGGACTTAGTGATTCTCTTTATTTCAGAAAACCATAAATTCGTTGTCATTCTTGGGATGTAAGCATATAGCGGAATCACATTTATGCACTTCAAAACCTCTTAACTCAATAACAAACAGGTTTGACAAAGTGAGAAGAACATGCATAGGTGACATAACTGGAATATGTACAAAAACAGGAAAACAGTAAACGTATCACGCTTTGACTCGCTCTTAAAATTCAGTGCATCTCACCAAATTTCAGTAGTCAGGCATTACACCCAAATGATGGTTATGCTAAGACATGCCATTCAAGTTGCATAAGCATGTCAGTAATTAAGGCACACAGCAGACCACATATATCCTCATATGCTTAAAGTGCAAAAAAGTTGGTATTTGGCTGTAGGCCTGTTTGAAGAAAGGCTTTTAATCAACGCGATGGGGCTCCACAACACAACCAACACCACCAGCAGAAACAATCAGAAAAGTTTAATGATCTTTCAAATAAATTTCTTATCTGAATAATCTCAAACACACAAACGTACACATCTCACATTGCATCCTGGTTAATTCATAAAAGATACAGCATGACTGTAAAACCCTACACCAAAAGCATTCTCTTGAGCAATGTCAATGGAGAACAAGTTTTGCTTCCCTAAATAACCGTTATATTACATGGCTTCAATTGCATTTTTATAACAACCGTCACATTGAAGACTTTTAAGAATCTAAGTGTTTGTCTAAAGAACTGCTCCAAACTGCCTTTTGAAACAATGCAATGATCTCTTTGATGGAAAACATCTAGCTTACATCTTGATGACTCGTCATCTTTTTACATTGGACATTGATAAGTGAGACATAGTTCTAGATTGGTTTGCATTCAGAGGGGCATTTCCATAATGTCAGAATTAAGTACCTGTGAAAGTGAGAAGAACCCATCCATCTCTGTTAGTAAACTGTCATAGGTTGTAGAGATTGTATATAAATTATCAAAATGACCCTGGATGTTTAAATAACATTCATGAAACAAAGCACTTTGAGATCAAGGATGAAGTAGATTTAGAAAAATCCATTCCCAGTGTCAATGAAGATGTTTCAAAACGTTCTCATGTTAAGGAACAGAGCGTGTAAACATTGGGAAAACACACTTGTATGTATGTCAACAAGCAATTGCATGTCTATGAAAACACACAGATATATGACTGTGAATTTGATTACTATAACCCTGGTACTTTCCATGTCAGGCTATGGGAATAAGATGAGTTGCACTAGAGTAAACAAAGAGAGGTAGATGTTTTCAAAGTTCTTCAAAAAGAAACACTTTAAATTTCATTGTAGCTCCAATTTGAATAGAAGAAAGTAGTAAAATTAGGAAATTAATGTCAATCAGACACAAATATTGAATCATTTCACAGACAAAATGTCACGATTGTATTTTTTTCTGTTTTGTTTAGTCTTGTCTTGAGCCTGTCATACCCTGTTTTACATCCCTTTCCACTGGCAACTCTGTTCCTGGACTCGTCCTGTCCAGTAATAAGAGCTGCAGATCCCTAGACAATTTGTTTCACAATGTTAACCCTCTGAAGGTGTTCAGGTCTATTCTGAACTTTAGACAATCATAGTGAGTGATAAGACAGTCCAGTAGTTTGGCAGTTTGGGCTGGATTCACATGGCCCACGCTTTCAGATCTTCCATATCGTCTTCATCCTCTTCCTCTTTTTTCTTAGCTGGAAACAGAGAAATAGAAGGTTAAATGAGACCATTTGAATTGGCTATCCTCTGGACAGTCCTGCACTCATTTAAGAACATGATTGGAGAAGGAAAATGTTAAATGTTCATGCATATATGAAGGCAGAGTTTTCCCCCCCAGATAATCTTCTACTGGTTTATTCATTATGAAATCTTTACATTTCATCCAGAATAACAGAAGGTTTTAAAATGAGACTCATTATATAAAGTGTATATTACGTACATTATTATACATGTATACCAGTGACGGATGCTGGTCTTTCAAGGAGGGGAAGCTCAATTTCGGGCTACATCATAAAATGTGTCGGTTTATTTATACGTAAATTCTACC
>BRDA01003594.1:29695-41297 GCA_036984385.1 Crenuchus spilurus
AGTGATAAGAAGCTGATTCTGAACAAAAGTTGAGCGCGTTGTAGTGCATATTTAGTCAATGACATGTACACACAACAGTATATTATTGATCACTTCCCTTGCAGTCTTAGAGCAATCGCCACTGATGTATACTATATATTGTTTATATTATGTATCTGGTAGACATGCACACTTTGTAGTGTGTAGCCTGCTCTCTCTCTTCACTATGTTGTTGGAACGCACCCTTTGTATACACATACTCTGTCCGACGCTGCAAGCGGAAGCTCCCAGCAATAACACGGTTTGTTTCTATTAAAATTGTGTCTTTTCCAAAGCTCATACACTCGATAGTACAGGAGTAAATCTCAAACTGGCTTTTACTTATGACATTTCTCTGACAGCTCACAGAGCGATTTGTATTGACAACAGCGGTGTAAATGTCAATTACTCTCTGCAACTGTAGGGGAAGCACAAGAAGCAAAAACACCAATTCTCACATAAAGCTCTGTCTTTATTTTAGTTATACACAGTCTTTAACCCTTGGCTGTGTATACAGGAGGATTTTGATTTTTCCATATGAATGAAGTTAAGAATTTGTCACTAGGAATAATGTCTTGCTTGTTAGTACTACTCATTCACCTTTATAATGCTATAACTTTTTCTGAAGTTTGAGTACATTCAATAGAGTACAAAAGCTGTCTCACCTGGTCTAGATGGTAATGAACTTGAAGGCACATTGGGCAGTGGAACTTTCTCAATTTCCAGCAGGTTAGTGTCCAACTCCTCCTGTTCTAATTCCTCCAGTTCAGCCAGCAATTCATCCTGAATTAGATAAAACACTAAATTAGTCATGGGACACTGAAACAGTGCACAATGCATACAACAGAATGAACGATCCGTGTTGTTTGCTTATGGACACCAAATTTTTTAAGCACCACTGGTTTCTAACTCATCCATGTTTTAAGAATATTTATTTGCCATTATAATATACTTCATAATGCATTTAGTTTTATTGTTTACATTTCAAAAATATCATTTTTGTAGAGACATTTATCAAGAAGAACCAGTGCCAAACAGTGCTGTCTGTTCATAAGAATCAAACATAGATGTTATGCAATTATAGACTTTGTTATTTTACACTTGCTTTTGACTGGTTATATTCTAGAAATTCAATTGGTTTCTATCAAATTTAGCTAGAAGACACACTAACCCAATTCATCAAACAGAACAGCTTTATATAAAAAAAGATATTCTATATTATTCTACATGCATTTACATAGATATTAATTAAATATATTTTAGTACAGAATATTACATAAATAAAGAATGAACAATGTAATAAAAGTTAAAAGCATATGCGTATTCTGCACCCTCTACTAAAATATAGGTCTGGTTGTACCTCATCATAATCTTCTCCAAAGCCAACAGGTCTTGAAATGGCATCTGAGATTTCCTGTGCCAGCTCCTGCTGTTCAGTGATGTCTTGCATGAGGTCATCTACTTTGTCTATGTCCCTAAAAACATGAGACATTGAGAAGCAGAAAATAATAACCAGAATGCCTAACCATTTTTCTTAAATAGTTGTACACTTTAAATATATATACAGCTTCAAAGTTATTTAAATATTGTTAGAATAGCCAGGAGTTGTGTAAAAGTAAAAGCATTAATGGGATCATTGATATGCATAAGTGTGATTTTTTTATCTTACATGTTCTGATGAGCATTCTTCATGGCCTTGGCTGCGAAGCCCATGTTTTTGAGCACCTCTGTGTTAGTGTTGGCATTCTCTAATGCTTCTCGCTGGAACTCAATGGTAGATAATGTGCCATCAATCTGAGCTAGCTGCTTCTCGTAGCGTTTCTTTCTCTTCAGGGCCTGGAGGGCAGCTTGAGAAAGTGGAAAGTATAATTTCAGAGTACATTCACAAAAACAGTATGACTATTTTAGATGACTATGCCAGCTCATGGAATGTTACACAATAGAAAGGGATTTCCCCACCACGAAAACATGTGCTACGCAATAAAATCAACAAGAAGACCTAATGGATGATTCAGGTATATGAACCATAGCAATTTGCCTCTTATATCAAACGAGATTCAAGTTATTATTACATATGTGCAACACAAACAGTTCATTTCTGACAGATTAAAGTAAATGGGTTTGTATAATCAAATAAATGCTTTTCATGTTTCTCAAACGAAACAGTGGATATTCAGTCCTGCTCTGAATCATGGAAGCCAACCCAGGTTTTCATTCAGTCCGACCTCCTAACACAGAAACCAGGGCTGTGGAGAGCTGGTTACCTGGCAGAGGTGTGTTGGTAACAGTCGTGTAAGAACTGGACCACAACAAAAACGTGGACTGGATTCCATATACTGTGGCTTTAAGTCACACGGGGTTCTTCAATGTTTCGCAATCTTTTTCTCCCATCGTGACGTAGAGAGAGATCATGCACATGTGATAAGGGCTTCGTCATAGTTCGTCGGGCCAAACCCATTACTACCCAAAAACAATTGACCGATGTTTTGAATGATAGTCCCATGACAACAATATGTTATGTTATGTTTTAAAGTACTAAAACCTATCATTAGTTTTTCTTTGACAACGTCTATAAGGTTTAGCAAGCTAACGCATTAGCAGTAAACAATACGGAATATCAAGTTGTTTATTGTGTGGGTGTTAAATGTAATAAACATGGACACGTTTAAAAGTGTAATCGTCCCGTTAAAAGTTCAAAATACCTCGTTTGTTTTTGGTGCCGTTTTTCTTCGCTGTCAGTAGTTCCGCCTCAATCTTCTGCTCTAAAAACTCCTGCTTCTTCGTTAACATTCCCTCTGTTTCTCGGAGTTTCTGGATCGCTTCCTGTGGTGTTGGGCCTTTGCCCCCTTTCCCCCCACCTCCAAACAGTTTTCCAAACACTGACATTTCAGCAGAGGCTTTGAGTTTTCAGATTGCTGAATTAAACGCGTCTGTCCACCAAAATGCCCAACTCTCCTCTGCCAGGTTGTTGATGCTCTAGCTTCCGTCTTCAGGCCCTCTGACGTCTGTCGCCTGTCAGACTCTCCGCCGCCCCCTCAGGAGAGACATGTCACTGCACTGTGGTTAAAATCCCTTTGTATGGAGAAAACTATATTTTAGTCATATCATTTAGGGGTCCGCTCCGGGTCCATGTAAATGTATCGTTCGTTCAATTGATAATCAATTCAGAATCAAAAACCGGAATATGAAAAAAGGTCCGTGCATTTTTATTTTCATTTTAAAAAGATATACAAAACGAAAAACGCATGGTTATTTGATTTTCATTTCAAACACCAAATCCATATAATGTAAAACGAATGATACTTATTTTTTTTATTTGAAATTAAAACATAAAAAGAAACAGAAAAACGGTCAGTCTTATTTTTCTCAAACAGGAAGTTTATCGCCGTCGTCAAGGCAACTGAAGGCACGTGGGTAATTTTGGGTTTATTTGGCTTTTTTGTAAGTTTCGAGATAATCTTTCACAACGACGCTGAATTTATTTACTTATTCACAGTTTCTGATTAGTTTGGTTTTTTAATCACACTTATTCACGGTTACTTATTCACAGACTGAATGTGAAAAAAGGGGATGTTCATGTTGCATGTTTGCTGTGCACTGTATTTACATACATATATAAACTAATAATGTGACCATCAATTAGGCCAAGTAAAAAAAAAAATTGGTGATCATCCTTTTTCCCCAAAATTTTGGGTCGTGGGGGAGGTGTTTTTTTTTTTTTTTTGATGGTAGAAAAGTATTGTGGCGGCTTTTGGGGGTGTCGGCCAATCAGATGGCTGCGTGTCATACGGTATTTGCATAAAGTTCTCTTGTGTGTTTATGGGGTCTATTTTGTAATTATTTGGGGTCTTTAAGAGGAGATTTTTGTATGTGTAATGATTGTTAGTTGTAGTCTAGTCTCTATGAGTTATTTTTTGTGTTTTAGTTAAGTTACCGCTAATGTGTGTCTTAGTCAGTTATTCTGTCTTATTTATAGAACCGGCCTCTCCGTTTGCTTCTCTGTGTGAGAGTCTGCGCGCACGCTGCGATAATAATTATTATAATATATTACAGTTAAATAAAATACAATGGATTATTTTAACTAATTAGATAACAGGGAAATGAAACGAATTTTATTGGCCGACTGCAGTGTTTTTACGATGCTGGCCACTACAAAAGCCATGATTTGTATCACAAAAACGACCGGCCGTTGGTATTGACAGTGAAGTGTACTGCACATGTGCAGAATTGATTTGGGATCACGTCATTGGAAGCATGCAAAATTTGAATGATTCTAGGCCAGACGAGGGTGTTTGGGGCGTTTTTTTGTGTAAAAAAAAAAAAAAAAAAAAAGGTCGGGTGCTTTTTAGAGGGTCGGTCGGGGATGATCACCAATTCTTTTTTTTTAACTTGGCCTTAGGATTACCACCCGTCCCGTAAAATACGGAATCGTTCCTTATTTGTAAATTAAAAGTCCGTATTGATTCGATACGGGACGCGCTTTGTTCTGTATTTTTATCAAAGGGGGTGAAATCTTAATGAAGTCAGACAGCATGATATATGTGAATGAAAAGGAAACTCTACTGCTCTCCCTCAGTCTGTCTGTCATCAGAGAGAACATACTGTCATCAGGGGCGGATTTGGAAGTTCTGGGGCCCCAAGCAATGTCATGTCTGGGGGCCCTGATCAAACAGATTCTTTTTTATGGTTATGGTGCAGTACAGGCTTAAACATAAATTAAATAATTATTAGATTATTAATTAATATTAATTATTATACATACATTTTAAACATTACTTAAACACTATTCATAATTTATTCATATTAATTATTAAATATTAATAAACTGTTAAAATCGTGTAATATAAAATTATCACCCAATTCTGTGTTACACCTTGATAATCAACTTCACTCCAATTAATTAACACCAATTTTACACTTATGGACTGTATAGTCAATAGACCTCATTTATCCATAGTTATACCTCATTTTTCAGTAAAAATAAGCAGAAATTTGGAATTATTTTTATAATAGTTAAACTTAGAGACATGTAAATGGATGGCTTATCACAGACGTGCACGCACACACACACAGAGAGAGAGAGAGAGAGAGAGAGAGAGAGAGAGAGAGAAAAGCCGGTGAACACGAACTGCAGGCCAAATCAAAACCGCGACCCTGATAAGGATTAAGCGGGTGTAATAATGGATAGATAAATGGTTTGAAAGTCCAGACGCTCACGGAGTGACAGCTGGGACGGCCAATCACACGTTAGCAAGAACAGAGCCGATGAACTTGTGAGCAGTCTAAAGAGAAATAGACGTCTGACTGAGTAGCTGTTTTTTCCTGGGTCCTAGTGCTCGACCCGTCTCTTTTTAATATAGCATAACACTGTTTTTGGACGGAAAAATCAGCAGAGAACCAAAACAGTCATTTTTTGCCAACCTCTCTTGGCCAGCAGGGGGCCCCCTGATTTCCGGGGCCCCAAGCAATTGCGTGGTTTGCGTGTTGGTTAAATCCGCCTGACTGTCATGTTTCAGCAAAGTGTGTGTGAGTGATGAGTCGTTCGCAAAGAAATCGGCTCTTAGAGTCGGTTCTTTAAGTGAATGATCAGTGGGTTTTGACTTAAACGATGTGAATACATCGGTACATGGACCCCTGAATCGGCCTATTTGTAGGATAAACCGGCAGATGACCCGATTAAATAGCTGTCAATCGATTTGGTGTTGCTGATGTGCGCTACTGCTGCTCTCTCTCTCTCTGATTAATATTCGTAATATTCGTCACAGTCACGTCTCGTCACACCAGAGTTACCAGGTTTGCGGTTTTCACGCCAAATTGGGCTTGTTTGAAAATCCAGTCGCGGGTGAAAATTCAAGGGTGGCGGGGTGTGTTTTTTTTGGCTACTTTTAAAAATGACCGTGGCCACGAAAAACGGGTGTTGCCTAGGATATTACTTCAACATGGTGGGCAAACGTGTATAAGTCGACACTAAGGAAGTTTGAATATAACAATAACAACGAAGAGAACATAATATAAGGAAAGATACCCTGAAAAGGAGAGAGAGAGAGAGAGAGAGAGAGAGAGAGAGAGAGAGAGAGAGAGAGAGAGAAAGAGAACAGTCACTAGCTAATATGCCAGGTAAATGGGGATATATGTGAGGCAGTATTACAAGGACTGGGAAAAAGAAAATGGTTTGATGGACTGATAATAAATCCCTTATAAACAAAATACTAAGTCGTACACTCATAGTCATTCAGTCATTATCACACCCGCTCAATCCTTATTAGGGTCACGGTTAGTCCCCCATCCCCTCACTGGGCGCAGGGCAGGGCATTACACTATTCAACTAAGCCCAGGACAGGGCGCCAGTCCATCGCTGGGTGACACACACACAGACACAGACACACCTACGGACAATTTTTTAGAGTACCCAATTCACCTGACCTCCATGTTTTTGGATTGTGGGAGGAAACCGGAGACCCCGGAGGAAACCCACGCAGACACGGGGAGAACATGGAAACTCCGCTCAGATGTGGAATCGAACCCAAGACCCCAGCGCTGAGAGGCGAACGTGCTAACCACTAAGCCACCGTGCCCCCCTACACTCATAGTTGTGTTGCCATTTGCTTCAAACGTGTGACAGACATATATTTTGGGCTAGTTTATGCTTCTGAAGGGTGGGTTTTAGACTGACTTTGGGCTGGATATATTTGTTGGACCTGGCAACCCTGTGTCACAGTCAAGTTCGGTTTTTACATGAAGAATGGAAAACTAGACAAAACCATTGCTGTTTGCAAAGAATGCAAAGACGCATTCAAGTACACCGGTATTACAACAAACCTCACCACTCATTTGGTGAGACGACATGGTGAAAGTACATATTGGATCATCATTTATTGGACAGATTCACACCCCTAGTGCATATGGTTAAGTTAATACAAAGATACTTTTTTGAAGCATACTAAAGGTCTTATTCATGCTGGGTCAGACAAATAGACCAACCAATACATTTGTTCCTCAAAAACCAAAGACATTTATATTTCCATATGCATATACACTTTTTAAATGTAGTCAGAACCACAAAAACCCCAACAATTTCATATATCAAAGACATAACCAGGAGGTTTTGCTTTAATTGTCATTAAATATAAAACTTGTGACATACTGAAGATTTTTCATGTCCATTTTTTAAATCTTGTTTTAGACAGACACATTTTACTATCAGTACCTGGAAATAATTCACTATTCTATTTGTATATTTCCATGTCTTTATCAAACTTATAGAATATTGTGCAGTGATGATCATGGCTTATCTTTTCAGTAATTGTGTGTATATACTGTATTCAGACTGCTATATCTACAAATATTTTAATGTCATGAAAAAGTTGTATTTATTTGCCATTGTACACCAGTGCTCAATGTACCATGTTGCAAGTTAGTTTTGAGGTAGTAAATGATCTTGGGCCAAGATGCATCCAAAATTTTCTTACAGCATTGGACCCCTAATGTGTTGCTCCATTGCTCATTGTGAAATTTGCCAGTTAATTTTGAGGTAGTAAATGATGTTGGGCCAACTCAAATCCAGGTTTGCCTTAGAGAGAGGGCCTTGTACATGATAGGCTTTTTATTTTTCTAGCCCATCATAATGCCCTCAATATGCCTGTAAAATATCCCATTTTTATTTACTTGTGTTTTCAGTATTTCTCTAAAGGTGCCAATGCTCAGGTGAGCAATGACAGTGTGACCTGGAGAGGTGTGACTGGGAAGAACGGCTTCCCCGATCTGAACCTGTGGTGTTTAGTTACTGGATTTCTGTGCTCATCACAGTTTATCCATAACTAAGACCATTTTCAAGCACAAGGGTGCCCATGAGTGCATGTGGCACCAGGACACCCTATGCCAAAGTTCAGTGATTGACTTTAAAATCATATTGTTGGACTTGGAACCATGTGTCCTGGACACTCGGGTGAAGAGAGGGGCAGAGCTGTCAACCAATCACCACCTGGTGGTGAGTTGGATCAGATGGTAGGGGACAATGCCGGACAGACCTTGCAGGCCCAAACGTGTAGTGAGGATTTGCTGGGAACATTTGGCAGAGGAACCTGTCAGACAGATGTTCAACTCCCACATCCAGCCAAGCTTCGACCACATTCCGTGGGAGGCAAGGGACATAATGGGCTGAGTCTGAATGGGCTGTGTTTCGGGCTTCCATTGTCAAGGCAGCTGATTGGAGCTGTGGCTGCAAGGTGGTTGGTGCTTGTTGGGGTGGCAACCCTCGTACTCTGTGGTGGACACCCCGGGTGAGGGAGACTGTCAAGCTCAAGAAAGAGTCCTACTTGGCCTGGTTGTCTTGTGGGACTCTAGAGGCAGCCAACAAGTACTGAAGGGCCAAGCGAGCTGCAGCTTCGGCTGTTGCTGAGGCAAAGACACAGATATGGGAGGAGTTTGGTGAGGCCATGGAAAACGAATGGCTCCTCAAAGATTCTGGAAAATGGTCAAGCGGCTCAGGAGGGGAAAACAGCTTCCCACCAACATTGTCTACAGTGCTGGTGGAAAGTTGTTGACCTCAACTGGGGACATCATTGGCCGCTGGAAGAAATACTTTGAGGACCTTAATCTCAATCTCACCTGCATGTCTTCAAGAGAAGAATCAGAGACTGGGGACCTTGGGGGTGACTCACTCATCACTCAGGCTGAAGTGGCAGAGGTAGTCAGGTGGCAGGGCCCCGAAGATGGATCAGATCCACCCTGGGTTTCTCAAGGCTCTGGATGTCGCAGGGCTGTCTTGTTTTACATGTCTTTGCAACATTGTGTGGACATTGGTGGCAGTGGCCCAGGATTGGCAGATGGATGCAGTGGTCCCAATTTTTAAGAAAGGGGACCGGATGGTGTGTTCCAACTATAGGGGGATCACACTTCTCAGCCTCCCCAGTAAAGTCTATTCAGGAGTACTGGAGAAGAAAGTCAGACTGATAGTTGAATCTTGGATTCAGGAGGAACAATGTGGGTTCCGTCCTAGTCGTGAAACACTGGACCTTTACCCTTGATAGGATACTAGAGGGTGTATGGGTGTTTGCTCAACCAATCTACACGTGTTTTGCGGATTTGGAGAAGGCATTCGACCGTGTCCCTCAGGGTATCCTGTAGGGGGTACTCCGTGAGTATGGGGTACTGGGCTCTTTGCTAAGGGCTATTCAGACCCTATACAAATGAAGGAGGAGCTTGGTCCACATTGCCGGCAGTAAGTCAGACTGCAAGTCAGACTGCATTCCAGATGAGATTGGACTCTGCCAGGGCTGCCCTTTGTCACCGATTCTGTTCCTAATTTTTATGAACAGAATTTCTGGGCATAGCCAAGTGGTGGAAGGTGTCCAGTTTGGTGACCTCAGGATTTAATATCTGCTTCTTTCAGATGATGTGGTCCTGCTGGCTTCATCAAAACAGGACCTCCAGCTTTCACTGGACCAGTTTGTAGGTGAGTGTGAAATGGCTGGGATGAGAATCAGTACCTCCAAATCCGAGACCATGGTACTCAGCCTGGAAAAGGTGGATTGCTCTCTCCAAGTTGGGAGGATGTCCTTGCCTCAAGTGGAGGAGTTTAAGTATCTAGGGGTCTTGTTCACGAGTGAGGGTAAGAGGGAGCGGGAGATCAACAGGCAGATCGGTTCAGCATCCACAGTGATGCGGGCTCTGAGCCGGTATGTCTTGTGTAGAGAGAGTTGAGCCCGAAGGCAAAGCTCTTTGTTTACCAGGCGGTTTATGTTCCAACCCTCACCTATGGTCATGAGCTTTGGGTAATGATCGAAAGAATGAGATTGCGAATACAAGTGGCTGAAATGAGCTTTCTTCGTAAGGTGTCTGGGTTCTCCCTTAGAGATAGGGTGTCCTGAGAGGAGCCAGTTGAGGTGGTTCAGGCACCTGGTACAGATGCCTCTTGGGTGAGGTGTTCCGGGCATGGGAGGAGACCCCGGGGAAGACCTAGGACACGCTGGAGAGATTATATATCTTAGCTGGCCTGGGAATGCCTTGGAATCCTCCCATATGAGCTGGAAGAGGTGGCTGGGGAGAGGGACGCCTGGTCTTCTTTGCTTAGGTTGTTACCCCCGTAACCCGGACACAAATAAGCGAAAGATGATGGATGGATGGATTTCAAAGGGGGAAAAGAAATAATTTATTTTATATTATATGGATTGGTGTTTGAAATGAAAATTAAATAATCATGCGTTTTTCATAGTGTTTTTAAAATGGAAAAAAAAAATTTGAAAAAGTACACAGATCTTTTTTCATATTCTGGTTTTTGATTCTGAATCAAATATCAATTGAACGAATGATACACTTATTCATTTTCACAGAATATAAATACAGTTCAGCCACTAACATGTGTGTGACATGTTAATGAATTCTCTCGTATTTTCACCGCTATTTAATAAACTAAATCATCTCTCCCTATATAGTGCAATATTATTGAGGGTGTAGGAAGTGATCCTCATCCAAACACCACAGTTCCAAGTAACTTCCAGTAACTTCCAGATTACACACACGGGACAATTAAAAAAAACAAATTCAAATTCGGCTCCGGTTCGTTTTATTCATTTCCTATTTTTATTTGGAGCATCAAATCAAAAGCACAAAATGCAAGTAGATATGTTTTTTTGGTATTATATTCAAAACCAAAAAAATGCAATAATGAACAGCTTATTCATATTTTGTTTTTTGATTCTGAATCAAATATCAATTCAATAAATGATACATGAATTCAAAAAGTACACGGATCCTTCCTGCGCAGTTTGAATGACACTTTTGTATTCTTTTAGGCTTTCCTTCCCTTTACTGTCTGTCCCCTGAAATTTGAGGAGGTTGAAGTTTAGTTCTGTAATAAAGTTAAGCAACAGAACAGTGACGTGACTTTTTTCTGTGTTAAAATACATTCTGTCCTGGCCAAAGGTACATAGCTAGACACCATCATTAGCTGGCAGTGTAGCTACTTAGCTACCATTTGCCTTTTAAATCAAGCATTCTAATTGACTTTGCCAAATGCCAAGCCAAGTACAGTTTACACCCCTTTAAAATTTTTGCGAGAGCATCACTTCAAGGAGGTTGTTTTTGAGTAAAACTGATGAAACGGCATAAATACTGCAATGTGCATATTCTGACTTTCAGTGGTGGTTGTAGCTTGTGTGATGCCCTGGGCGAACGCTCCCTGCCTCTGTTGAAGGCACCCTAGTGCCCCAGTCATGTGACGGGAAGGACGCCAGTTCAATCCCCAGACAGGTCATGACTCAACTGCCCTTGAGCAAGGTACCTTTGTTTGTTTATGTTTTTTGGTCTTTGAACTATATTGCTAGAAGACTAAATTAAAGAACGAGCCATGTACACTGGAAGGGAAGGGACATGGTATTTTAATAGCATTTGGAGTGAAAAATTTACAGTGTAAGTTAATAAAATCTCTTCTTTCTTTTGAACAGCAGCACAAGTAAACCAAAAACATGCAATGCCTTCAATGATATATTTTTTTACAGAGCTAGTATCCAATTCATGTATGTAATGTCAAGAGATGAATTTAACACATGGAATCACCTTTTAAAAAACAAAAAACAAAAAAAAA